>JABXNX010000886.1:0-14259 GCA_014843695.1 Archivesica marissinica
TTGATTTTAGCATCGAGCCGAACACCGTTACAGTAGCTGATCGCTGATTGGCTGAATGACAATTGTTGACGTCTGGCGTTGTAAGATTGGGCTATGTAGGTCAATCCGATTTGTGATCCATATAAAAGCGGAGATCAAGTCGATTTTTAACTACTACTTACTACTACTACTACTACTACAATCATGTCTGGACGTGGAAAGGGTGGAAAGACAAAGGGCAAGGCAAAGAGCCGATCGTCGAGGGCCGGACTTCAGTTCCCCGTCGGCAGAATCCATCGTCTACTCCGCAAGGGCAACTACGCCGAGCGAGTAGGTGCTGGTGCACCCGTGTATCTGGCTGCCGTGCTAGAGTACTTGGCTGCTGAAGTACTGGAATTGGCAGGCAATGCTGCTCGAGACAACAAGAAGACGAGGATCATCCCCCGTCACCTTCAGTTGGCCATCCGCAACGACGAAGAGTTGAACAAACTGCTATCTGGTGTAACCATCGCCCAGGGTGGTGTTCTGCCTAACATCCAGGCCGTTCTCCTACCCAAGAAGACGAAGGCGACGAAGTAAACAGTTTGTGCTGCTGCTGCTTACTTGGCAAAAACGGCCCTTTTTAGGGCCACCTCAAGCCTTTCGAAATGAAATGCCATTCTCAGTTGTTGTTGTTGTTGTTGTCGTCATTACATAGCAAATACCAAGCAAGCTACTCAGTGTCCTGGCCGGCCGTAATGTGCATGCATGCATGCGTACTATTGAATATTAGACATTATTGTAAGGGAAATAGCTGCACATATGTTTGCCAACAGACGCCATTTTTGTGTGTTTGTTTGTTTGTTTGTTTGTTTGTTTGTTTGTTTGTTTGTTGGTTGTTTGTTTGATGGTTGTTTGTTTGATGGTTGTTTGTTTGATGGTTGTTTGTTTGATGGTTGTTTGTTTGTGTTGAGAGTTTATACAAATTTAGTTTAGCTCGATTGCGAAACAAGTTATTTCAACTTATATAAATCACTATCGACACCTCATTGCTGATGGAATCCATCGCCACGAGGCAGAGAGAGAGGAGGCAACGTGGAATTTAAATGCATTGCCTAAGCAGCGTGCCACTCGTAACGGCTCCAGTGGCGGTCGAACTCTGGACCTTTCGCACCTGAAGCGAACGCGCATCCACTGCGCTATCACGTTGTGTTTGGGCGTTTGGGTTGTTACAAACAAGTAGCAAGGTAGCTGTGAAGGCATCTTAGTCGTTCTTCGCAGGGTGACCAGTCCTGTTTCTTCTTTCGAATGGGATGTGCCCCGGTCACGACGTGCACCGTCATGAGGAGATCGACCGGTTTAGTGTATGCACATTTATTTAGCTCGATTGCGAAACGCACTAACGAAGTGTAGCGCCGTGGGCGTTAGGCGGGTGGTTATGCGGGTGGTTCTTGTTTTGTAGCAGCTGATGGTTACATTTATTTACACTCGCTCCTCGGGGATGGGAGGAGACGGGTGGTGTCTGTAGGAGGGTAGGGTGTGTGAGCGACATCGGATATATGAAAACCATAAATTCACACAGAGATTACAGCAGCAGCAGCAGCAGCAGCAGCAGCAGTGCTGCAGCAGCAGCAGCAGCAGCAGCAGCAGCAGCACACCTCATAGCCATGTAAACATCTTGTTATTTTGTTGCACGGTCGTAGTCAGTCGACGACGATGCAGCAGCCGTGTGGATATCAGGCCCCAGGGGTGTAGCTAGCTAGCGGCGGTATTACATCAGTGCCTGCATAGAAACCGCAGTGTTGCTATTGTGAATGGAGATTGTGTTTGTAGATGAGTTTGGATGTGTTTGTCAGATGTTCAATTTTCGCTGATACTACTGGCCATGTATGGTGTATTGATCAAATGTGTGTATGTGAACGTAGACTATGCAATTTGTCAATGAAAATCAGGTAATATTAATCGAATTTATTATGTTTGCGTGCAAGTGTAGAAGAAAATGTGGGGTGATGTAGTGTACCGAGTGCATTTTTAGCTGTGTGTGTACACTATGAACATTGCTATAGTGTATAATTTGGTACGGAAATCTGCCGAACCTAGAGGCTGTCGGTAGAGGAATTCATAAGCTTCATTTTGGTACCAAATACTACACGATTCGTGTTTAATTCATGCTGTAAAGACAAAATAATGCACATGTAGGAAAGCACAAAATGTCTGCGGTGACCTCCATCCGGTCCGCGCGATCATTCTTCTCGTGATATATTGCACTGTAAGTGCTAGGCTGGATCATTGTTCATTACAACTTTTTGTCAGAATGACGGATACCGCTGCTGCTGCACCTGCTGTTACACCGAAGGCTAAGAAGGCTGCCAAGCCGAAGAAGCCAGCAACTCACCCAAAGTACGGTGAAATGATTGCTAGCGCTCTTGGGTCATTGAAGGAAAGGACTGGATCTTCCAAACAGGCCATTCTGAAGTACATCAACAGCCACTACAAGGTTGGAGTAAATCAGACCGCAATCAACTCTCACCTAAAGTTGGCGCTGAGATCTGGTGTCAAGAGTGGAGCTATTAAGCAGTTGAAAGGAACCGGTGCATCTGGCTCCTTCAAGCTGGGCGAGGTGAAGAAGACGGCTGCAAAGAAAGCCGCCAAGCCTAAATCCGCCAAGCCAAAGACACCAAAGAAGAAGACTGCTGCAAAGAAACCAGCTGCAAAGAAACCGGCTGCAAAGAAGTCAAAGGTGGCTAAGAAGCCTGCTGCTGCTGCTGCTGCAAAGAAGACAAAGACACCGAAAAAAGCTGCCGCCAAGCCTAAAAAAGCTGCAAAGTCTCCAAAGAAGGCAAAGGTGTCCAAGCCAAAGGCGGCGGCGGCGAAGAAGGCTGCTGCCAAGAAATAAAGCGGAACTAGTTGACAGTTCAAACAAAACAAAACAACGGTCCTTTTCAGGACCATTCAAATGTTTTCCAAAGAACTTGTCTCTCAGAATTGTCACAACAAATCATTCTGTGTTAAAAAAAGTGGTGGTATGGTCATAGTATGGTCATAGTTGCCACTTAGTAACAGCTGCCACCGGACATCCATAGTCCATTTCTTGGACATGTTACTCCACTGGATAGATGGGAGACCTTTACATATAGATCTACCTTTCTCCCTTAGAGAAAGGCAGTTTTGAAATGTGAGAACGCGAACAAAAAAAAAAATAATCAATCAAAGATGCGCCTTAAATGGTATGCGAATGGTCATTGAAACTTGATTAACACACTTGGGCAGTGTTATTTTCGTGGACATGTTACTCCACTGGATAGATGGGAGAACTTTACATATAGATCTACCTTTCTCCCTTAGAGAAAGGCAGTTTTGAAATCTGAGAACGCGAACAAAAAAAAAATAATCAATCAAAGATGCGCCTTAAATGGTATGCGAATGGTCATTGAAACTTGATTAACACACTTGGGCAGAGTTATTTTCGTGGACATGTTACTCCACTGGATATATGGGAGATATTTACATATAGATCTACCTCTCTGCCTTGGAGAAAGGCGGTTATGAAATCTGAAAATGGTCACTCAGCACGCATACACAAATCACAAAGATGCTGCTTGAATGCTATGCGAATGGTCATTGAAACTTGATTAACACATTGGGTGGGGCAGTGTTATTTTCATGGACATGTTACTCCACTGGATATATGGGAGACATTGACATATACATTTACCTCTCTGCCTTAGAGAAAGGCAGTTTTGAAATCCTAAAATAGCCACTGCATGTGTACAAAATTGTTTAAATGCTGCTTTCATGGTCATTGTAACTTAATTAAAAGGGCCTAAGATGTATAGTAGGAATTAGTGTGCTATAATATAAGTATACAATATCAACCAAGTCAGTACCACTTTATTTTCTTGTAAAACTTACACTAATTCATGGTAAAACATTCATCATTTTACTCACTCAGAAAAACTCTATCTTCGTTTGTTTACATTATCTGCCGAACACCGCTAACGTAGCTGCAATTTGATTGGTGCAAATATATGTCTCTTATATCGTGATTTGTAGAATTACTATCCGATTTTTGGACTTAGCTCGACGCATTTTGTATCGGCCAATGGATAGATAGTGATGTTTTGGCGCTATATCTTCGCCGGCTCGTTTCGACACTTTCTCTTCCTTCTTCTACTTCTCCGGCGGATAGACGAGACGGCGGACCTGAGGGAGCGGCAATAGTCGTGGTATCCACGCTCCTCTGAGTGACAATCGACGACCAGATGTCTAACTGTCAGATCCGTATTAATGCTGCTGCGGGGTGACCAACAGTGAGGAGTGTGGCCCTACAAGGGACCGAGTACAGAAAGACCAGGCTTTGTCACCCTGCCACGGAATCAAGAAACCTCCTGGGGATGTCATCCCGAGCTCACATCGGGAGATTGAGTCACCGTCCCGAAGTGACCAATCCACACCGCTGGCGCATACAGACGAGGACCCGCATCGACTCTTCGGAGTATCAACACTTACCTAGATCAGCGACAGCTAACACTGGGGCGCTGAAGAGGCATACCCTCGAACTCTTTTATCCGTCTACCAATGAAGTCCGTTGGGGACGGAGGGATGCGACCTCGACCTCGGGTGCGTCAACGGGGTGGACAACGACGGAACAACCGAAACATTCTGCTGCTGTGAGCCGACACAGGAAACCAGCACGGGGCTTGTCACCCTGTTGTCGGGGAGATGATGCCAGGCGCAGGGAACGTCACCCTGTCGTTTGGCATCGCTCCATAACTGGGTCAACGATGAAGAAGCACCTTCACAGCGACTGGATGACCTCATTTCTTCATCCAGTCAGCGACCAGACCTTCAGCCACCTGGTACATAATCATCTTAGTCTACCCTACTCGTCAGCGAAAACAGAAAGAATCATCGTAGAAGAATCATCGCAGAACACGTACATAATCACCATAGAAGAATAGGAATAATCATCACAGAAGAATCACCTTAGGACAAGAAGAATCACCTTAGGACATAACCATCTTAGAAAATACAGTCGCCCAAATGCATTTATGCGGTGGCGACTTTAAATAAAACGAATATCATCATCAGTATCTTCCTACTCTCAAGATGGCAAGAACAAAGCAGACCGCTCGAAAATCAACTGGAGGAAAGGCTCCACGTAAACAGCTGGCCACTAAGGCCGCTCGCAAAAGTGCACCAGCCACCGGTGGTGTGAAGAAACCACACAGGTACAGGCCAGGAACCGTCGCCCTCCGTGAAATCAGACGTTACCAGAAGAGCACCGAGCTCCTCATCAGGAAACTGCCATTCCAGCGTCTCGTACGTGAAATCGCTCAGGACTTCAAGACCGACTTGCGCTTCCAAAGCTCTGCAGTGTTGGCTCTCCAGGAGGCGAGCGAGGCTTACTTGGTTGGTCTCTTCGAGGACACCAACTTGTGCGCCATCCACGCCAAACGTGTCACCATCATGCCCAAGGACATCCAGTTGGCTCGCCGAATCCGTGGCGAACGTGCTTAACTGCGCCTCACGCAGTCTGAAAAAAAAACGGCCCTTATTAGGGCCACACACATTTTCCCGAGGAAAATGCTTTCTCTGCTATTGTCAAATCAGTATCGTACATTGCCCAAATTATAGTGTTAGTGGTGCAATGGACATGTTTGTCGCCTAGGCTAGCAGCCACGTGCTTGCTGGTGATTTGGAGCCCCCTGACAACCACGGTGCCATCGCATATGGCGATATGTATGTACACATTTGGGTGGTATTTGACGGCACTGCACCATCTCCGTCGAGGCATGTGGGGCGACTGGTGTCTAATAAAACTTTAATAGTTACTACGTTGTTTCTGGTGACATTAGGAGTAAAGGGGCATCTTCTTCCTCTGATCCAGGGTGACAGGTGTCTGGGTTAGGTATTAGGCAGGCAGGCAGGCAGGCAGGCAGGCAGGCAGGCAGGCAAGGCAAGGCAAGGCAAGGCAAGGCAAGGCAAGGCAGTGTAGTATGGTTTATTTATTATTATTATTTATATATATTTATATATATTTAACGTATTTGTAGAAGGAGGTGTGTGTGGTGGGTGGATGGATGATAGACTGATTGTCCGTAGTTTGGAAAGTTGAGGCACGACTGAATTTGTCTTCTTTCAATCAGAAAACAACAGTCGATAGTTCAACCAATGAGACACAGTTAGTGCATCGTAGCTAAAGTAGGTCACGGCCTTCAATCTTTGATATAAATAGGAAAACTGTAATTTTGCAGTCATTCCCGGCCGATCTCCTCACGACGTGCACGTCGTGACCGGGGCACATTCCGCAGCAGCAGCGTAGGATTCTGGGATCTTCTGGTCGTCGATCTTGCAGATAGGAAATCTCTCTGACTGGGCACATCAGGCCAGATCCACCGCCTCTTGAAGAGTGTAGAGTGTTTTGACTCCCAGGTTGCCACGCTCTACACTGGTTGTCGATCTTGCGAAGGGGGAATCTCTCCAGGTATGTGGATCCACGGCTATGGCACATCAGGACAGATCTGCCATCTCTTCCAGGTGGTGTTATACCTTCGCACTAGATTTTCGACCTTTTCGTTTAGAAGGGATGGCGGACCTGAGGGAGCGGCAACGGTCGTGGATCCACGCTCATCTGGACTTGCTTGCGACAATCGACGACCAGATGTCTAACTGTCAGATCCGTATTAATGCTGCTGCGGGGTGACCAACAGTGAGGAGGGTGGTCCTACAAAGGACCACGTACAGACCAGGCCTTGTCAACCTGGCCGGCACAGAAAGAAGTAACCACCTGATGACGTCTTCATAAGCCACACAGAATACAGAACCTTCAGAGAATACCGAACTAATCAACGTAGAAGAACAGGAATAATCATCATCGAAGCATAGGAATAATCATCGAGAACAGTATAATCATCTCGACTAACCACCACCGAGAATCGCTCGGCCAAGAAGGAATCACCTTAGACAAGAAGAAGCACTTAGGACATAACCACTTAGAAATTCCAGTCGCCAAGGCAATTTATGCGGTGGCGACTTTAAATAAAAACTACATACTACGTGCAGTCATTCCGGCGATCTCCTCACGACGTGCACGTTGTGACCGGTGCACATTCCGCAGCAGCAGCGTAGGATTCTGGGATCTTCTGGTCGTCGATCTTGCGAATAGGAAATCTCTCTAACGTGTGGCCATGGCTATGGCACATCAGGACAGATCCACCGCCTCTTCTAGAGTGTCTTTACTTGCCACACTCATTCTTCGCTGGCGTTTTCGAGCTTTCGATATTTCGGCTACTTCTCCGGCGGATAGACGAGACGACGGATCTGAGGGAGCGGCAATGGTCATGGCTTCCACGTTCCCTTGAGTGACAATCGACGACCAGATGTCTAACTGTCAGATCCGTATAAATGCTGCTGCGGGGTGACCAACAGTGAGGAGTGTGGCCGACAACGGACCACGTACAGAACAGGCTTGTCAACTGGGCGGCACAGCAGAAGTCACCCATGATGACGTCTTATAAGGAATACCGAATAAATCAACGTAGCAGACAGGAATAATCATCATAGAAGCATAGGAATAATCATCGCAGAACACGTATAATCATCATCGAATAACCACCACAGAAGAATCGCCTTAGGACAAGAAGAATCACCTTAGACAAGAAGAATCACCTTAGGACATAACCATCTTAGAAAATACAGTCGCCCAAATGCATTTATGCGGTGGCGACTTTAAATAAAACTACATACTACTACTACTCCTCACGACGTGCACGTCGTGACCGGGGCACATTCCGCAGCAGCAGCGTAGGATTCTGGGATCTTCTGGTTGTCGATCTTGCGAAGGGGGAATCTCTCCAAGTATGTGGAGCCATGGCTATGGCACATCAGGACAGATCTGCCATCTCTTCCAGGTGGTGTTATAGCTGAACACTGGATTTTCGATCTTTTCGTTTAGAAGAGATGGCGGACCTGAGGGAGCGGCAACGGTCGTGGATCCACGCTCCCCCGATCTATACTGAAACTGGACTTGCTTGCGACAACCGACGACCAGATGTCTAACTGTCAGATCCGTATAAATGCTGCTGCGGGGTGACCAACAGTGAGGAGTGTGGACCTACAAAGGACCACGTACAGACCAGGCCTTGTCAACCTGGCTGGCACAGAAAGAAGTAACCACCTGATGACGTCTTCATAAGGAATACCGAACTAATCAACGTAGAAGAACAGGAATAATCATCATAGAAGCATAGGAATAATCATCACAGAACACGTATAATCATCATCGAATAACCACCACAGAAGAATCACCTTAGGATAAGAAGAATCACCTTAGACGAGAAGAATCACCTTAGGACATAACCATCTTAGAAAATACAGTCGCCCAAATGCATTTATGCGGTGGCGACTATAAACAAAATTACATCGTTCGTTCGTTGCAGTCATTGCCCGGCCGATCTCCTCACGACGTGCACGTCGTGACCGGGGCACATTCCGCAGCAGCAGCGTAGGATTCTGGGATCTTCTGGTCGTCGATCTTGTGAAGGGGAGGCTCGCCAGCATGTGGATCCATGGCTACGGCACATCAGGACAGATCCACCAGCTCTTCTAGATAGTGGGGTATTTTGACACTATATCTTCGCCGGCTCGTTTCGACACTTTCTCTTCCTTCTTCTACTTCTCCGGCGGATAGACGAGACGGCGGACCTGAGGGAGCGGCAACAGTCGTGGCATCCACGCTCCCCTGAGTGACAATCGACGACCAGATGTTTAACTGTCGGATCCGTATTAATGCTGCTGCGGGGTGACCAACAGTGAGGAGTGTGGCCCTCCAAAGGACCACGTACAGACCAGGCCTTGTCACCCTGGCACGGAAAGAAGTAACCACCAGAGGACGTCTCCATAAGCTTCATAGAAGAAGAATCGCCAGCGAATACCGAAATAATCACCGTAGAATAGGAATAATCATCATAGAAGATGGACATAATCATCGTAGAACACAATCATCATTGAATAACCAGCACAGAAGAACGAATCACCTTAGGATCTAAACAACTTAGAAAATACAGTCGCCCAAATGCATTTATGCGGTGGCGACTATAAAGAAAATTACATCGTTCGTTGCAGTCATTCCCGGTCGATCTCCTCACGACGTGCACGTCGTGACCGGGGCACATTCCGCAGCAGCAGCGTAGGATTCTGGGATCTTCTGGTTGTCGATCTTGCGAAGGGGGAATCTCTCCAAGTATGTGGAGCCATGGCTATGGCACATCAGGACAGATCTGCCATCTCTTCCAGGTGGTGTTATAGCTGAACACTGGATTTTCGATCTTTTCGTTTAGAAGAGATGGCGGACCTGAGGGAGCGGCAACGGTCGTGGATCCACGCTCCCCCGATCTATACTGAAACTGGACTTGCTTGCGACAACCGACGACCAGATGTCTAACTGTCAGATCCGTATAAATGCTGCTGCGGGGTGACCAACAGTGAGGAGTGTGGCCCTACAAAGGACCACGTACAGACCAGGCCTTGTCAACCTGGCTGGCACAGAAAGAAGTAACCACCTGATGACGTCTTCATAAGAAATACCGAACTAATCAACGTAGAAGAACAGGAATAATCATCATAGAAGCATAGGAATAATCATCACAGAACACGTATAATCATCATCGAATAACCACCACAGAAGAATCACCTTAGGATAAGAAGAATCACCTTAGACGAGAAGAATCACCTTAGGACATAACCATCTTAGAAAATACAGTCGCCCAAATGCATTTATGCGGTGGCGACTATAAACAAAATTACATCGTTCGTTGCAGTCATCCCCGGTCGATCTCCTCACGACGTGCACGTCGTGACCGGGGCACATTCCGCAGCAGCAGCGTAGGATTCTGGGATCTTCTGGTTGTCGATCTTGCGAAGGGGGAATCTCTCCAAGTATGTGGAGCCATGGCTATGGCACATCAGGACAGATCTGCCATCTCTTCCAGGTGGTGTTATAGCTGAACACTGGATTTTCGATCTTTTCGTTTAGAAGAGATGGCGGACCTGAGGGAGCGGCAACGGTCGTGGATCCACGCTCCCCCGATCTATACTGAAACTGGACTTGCTTGCGACAACCGACGACCAGATGTCTAACTGTCAGATCCGTATAAATGCTGCTGCGGGGTGACCAACAGTGAGGAGTGTGGCCCTACAAAGGACCACGTACAGACCAGGCCTTGTCAACCTGGCTGGCACAGAAAGAAGTAACCACCTGATGACGTCTTCATAAGAAATACCGAACTAATCAACGTAGAAGAACAGGAATAATCATCATAGAAGCATAGGAATAATCATCACAGAACACGTATAATCATCATCGAATAACCACCACAGAAGAATCACCTTAGGATAAGAAGAATCACCTTAGACGAGAAGAATCACCTTAGGACATAACCATCTTAGAAAATACAGTCGCCCAAATGCATTTATGCGGTGGCGACTATAAACAAAATTACATCGTTCGTACCCGGCCGATCTCCTCACGACGTGCACGTCGTGACCGGGGCACATTCCGCAGCAGCAGCGTAGGATTCTGGGATCTTCTGGTCGTCGATCTTGCAGATAGGAAATCTCTCTAACTGGGCACATCAGGCCAGATCCACCGCCTCTTGAAGAGTGTAGAGTGTTTTGACTCCCAGGTTGCCACACTCTACACTGGTTGTCGATCTTGCGAAGGGGGAATCTCTCCAGGTATGTGGATCCACGGCTATGGCACATCAGGACAGATCTGCCATCTCTTCTAGGTGGTGTTATACCTTCGCACTAGATTTTCGACCTTTTCGTTTAGAAGAGATGGCGGACCTGAGGGAGCGGCAACGGTCGTGGATCCACGCTCATCTGGACTTGCTTGCGACAATCGACGACCAGATGTCTAACTGTCAGATCCGTATTAATGCTGCTGCGGGGTGACCAACAGTGAGGAGTGTGGCCCTACAAAGGACCACGTACAGACCAGGCCTTGTCAACCTGGCGGGCACAGAAAGAAGTAACCACCTGATGACGTCTTCATAAGCTACACAGAATACAGAACCTTCAGAGAATACCGGACTAATCAACGTAGAAGAACAGGAATAATCATCATAGAAGCATAGGAATAATCATCGCAGAACACGTATAATCATCATCGAATAACCACCACAGAAGAATCGCCTTAGGACAAGAAGAATCACCTTAGACAAGAAGAATCACCTTAGGACATAACCATCTTAGAAAATACAGTCGCCCAAATGCATTTATGCGGTGGCGACTTTAAATAAAACTACATACTACTTTAATAAACAATGCAGTCTGCCCTATGATAAACATGTCTATAGCGTCCGCGTTTTTCCACTATATATATATAGCGTCCGCGTTTTCCCTCTATATATATATATATAGCGTCCGCGTTTTCCCTCTATATATATATAGCGTCCGCAGTTTTTTATATATCTGTCATTTCGAAATAGTGATATCGAAGCGTCTGCAATAAACAATGCAGTCTGCCCTATGAATAAACATATGTCTATAGCGTCCGCGTTTTTCCACTATATATATATAGCGTCCGCGTTTTCCCTCTATATATATATAGCGTCCGCAGTTTGTTATATGTTCAATGTGTGTGTCATTTCGAAATAGTGATATCGAAGCGTCTGCATTATACCATGCAGTCTGCTCTATGATCAATAGGATACTAACACTTGAAATAAATCTTATTACAAATGCGTCCGCGGTTTGTTATATTTTCAATAGTGTACAAGAGTTTGAACATAAACTTATTATAATGATCTCTTAATTCGAGCGTCCGCAATTAAAAACTATATCGCCAGCTATTTACTATAGCGTCCATCATTTCTCTATACATCTATAGCGCCCGCGTTTTCACTCTCTCTCTATATATATATATATAGCGTCCGCGTTTTCCCTCTATATATATATATATATATAGCGTCCGCAGTTTGTTATATATCTGTCATTTCGAAATAGTGATATCGAAGCGTCTGCAATAAACAATGCAGTCTGCCCTATGATAAAACATATGTCTATAGCGTCCGCGTTTTCCCACTATATATATAGCGTCCGCGTTTTCCCTCTATATATATATAGCGTCCGCAGTTTGTTATATGTTCAATGTGCCTGTCATTTCGAAATAGTGATATCGAAGCTCTTGAAGTTATCTTTAAATAATCTATAGGTTCTCAGTTTGGAAACACTTTGGACACCTTCCGACCAGACGGAAGAGTAATATTTTGTTAATAACGCATTCGCATGCGACATATATATATCATGCAGTCTATTGCTGTTCTATGATCAATACGACGATACACATATTATTACAAATCTATATAGTACTCACCGAAAAAAATGGCGCTACCTCAAATATGGCACGTTCTTGAAGAAACTGGTAAGTACGATATCCAGAATATGAGAATACAGAATAACGTTCACTGCTCAGATAGTCTGATAGGTACTTTGTCTGACTGTGACCTATAACTAAAGCCATTTTACACACACAGATATATATCACACAGAAATCAACAGTAAAATACACGTTTGAAAACACTGCACTATACTAAAAATATCACAAATTAAAACAAGTATGTTTCATTTATTTCCAACACAAAAATATCACAAATTAATTTTATCACTGAAAATGCATCTAAGTCACTGGATATGTTTCATTTATTTCCAACACAAAAATATCACAAATTAATTTTATCACTGAAAATGCATATAAGTCACTGGATATATATATTTCTCCGGAAATAAAACAACATTTATGGTCTAAATATAATAAATTTAACATTTTATAGCTATAGGTATTTACTCAATACTGAAGTTCAAGCAATGATATGAATCAATTAAAAACATAACAATGAATTAATGGATAACATATGAAATCAATAACAAAATCATTTGATCTTTTCTCACTTACATGTAGTTAAAAATATGTAATTATTGTTACTTTGTATGTTTAGAAAACTGTTATTTCTAATGATGATTGCATTAATTAAGATCAAGCAATGACATAGACTTCAATAGAACACTCAAAATGGTTAATACAAAATAATTTATTGTATATTAGTGATCATAATTAGATAACGGGATTTACTCTGGCTACCTGTATAGGATATGGTCACACTTTTGGTTGTCGCAATCAGGGTAATCCGATCAGTGAGCACAATCAAAGTGGAGTATCAATCAGCATAATCATATAAACGGTAGCGCATGCCCATTCATTGCACACTTATTAACAATACATAAGTTGTTTATTCTGGTACGATATTGGCAATTTATAGTATGAAAAGAATACCAATCATTTATGTGGATATGTGTATCTTAGAAAATGTATATGTTGCTTAATAATTGTTATTGGGGTTTTAATGTAATAAACACATTATTAAGACTTTATCAAACTAACGAAATAAAATACGATTTAGTTTCCAAATAGTTCATAGTTTTAATTCATTAAAGAGTACAATTTGCAGATGCGTCGATATCACTGTATGAAAAGCAGACATAATGAACATATAACAAACTGCGGACGCTATATATATATAGAGGGAAAATGCGGACGCTATATATATATAGTGGGAAAACGCGGACGCTATATATATATATAGTGGGAAAACGCGGACGCTATATATATATAGTGGGAAAACGCGGGCGCTATAGAAAATGTATATGTTGCTTAATAATTGTTATTGGGGTTTTAAGGTAATAAACACATTATTATAACTTTATCAAACTAACGAAATAAAAATGTGGTGATAACACATTAATTTCCCCACGATAAAAATCTCAAATTCTACCATGATATGATTTCAGTAAATCACTGTATGAAAAGCAGACATAATGAACATATAACAAACTGCGGACGCTATATATATATAGAGGGAAAATGCGGACGCTATATATATATAGTGGGAAAACGCGGACGCTATATATATATATATAGAGGGAAAATGCGGACGCCTATATATATAGTGGGAAAACGCGGACGCTATATATATATAGTGGGAAAACGCGGACGCTATTATATATAGTGGGAAAACGCGGACGCTATATATATATAGTGGGAAACGCGGACGCTATATTATATATATAGAGGGAAAATGCGGACGCTATATATATATAGTGGGAAAACGCGGACGCTATATATATATTATAATATATATAGTAAGAGGAAAATGCGGACGCTATATATATATAGTGGGAAAACGCGGACGCTATATATATATATATAGAGGGGAAATGCGGACGCTATATATATATAGT
>JABXNX010000887.1:0-14255 GCA_014843695.1 Archivesica marissinica
TATATTCTGACTGTGTGACATGTTCACTGGATATGATATATTCTGACTGTGTGCATGTTCACTGGATATGATATATTCTGACTGTGTGACATTTTCACTGGATATGATATATTCTGACTGTGTGACATGTTCACTGGATATGATATATTCTGACTGTGTGACATGTTCACTGGATGTGATATATTCTGACTGTGTGACATGTTCACTGTATATGATATCTTCTGACTGTGTGACATGTTCACTGGATATGATATATTCTGACTGTGTGACATTTTCACTGGATATGATATATTCTGACTGTGACATGTTCACTGGATATGATATATTCTGACTGTGACATGTTCACTGGATATGATATCTTCTGACTGTGTGACATGTTCACTGGATATGATATCTTCTGACTGTGTGACATGTTCACTGGATATGATATCTTCTGACTGTGTGACATGTTCACTGGATATGATATATTCTGACTGTGACATGTTCACTGGATATGATATCTACTGACTGTGTGACATGTTCACTGGATATGATATCTTCTGACTGTGACATGTTCACTGGGTATGATATCTTCTGACTGTGTGACATGTTCATTGGATATGATACCTATTGACTGTGTGACATGTTTACTGGATGTGATATATACTGACTGTGACATGTTCACTGGATATGATATATTCTGACTGTGACATGTTCACTGGATATGATATATTCTGACTGTGACATGTTCACTGGATATGATATATTCTGACTGTGTGACATGTTCACTGGATTTGATATCTACTGACTGTGTGACATGTTTACTGGATATGATATATTCTGACTGTGACATGTTCACTGGATATGATATCTACTGACTGTGTGACATGTTTATTGGACATGATATCGTCTGACTACGTGACATGTTCACTGGACATGATATATTCTGACTGTGTGACATGTTCACTGAATATGATAGCTACTGACTGTATGACATGTGCACTGGATATGATATATTCTGACTGTGTGACATGTTCACTGGATATGATATCTACTGACTGTGTGACATGTTCACTGGATATGATATATTCTGACTGTGACATGTTCACTGGATATGATATCTACTGACTGTGTGATATGTTCACTGGATATGATATATACTGACTGTGCAACATGTTCACTGGATATGATATCTTCTGACTGTGTGACATGTTCACTGGATATGATATCTACAGTCTGTGTGACATGTTCACTGGATATGATATCTTCTGACTGTGTGATATGTTCACTGGATATGATATCTACTGACTGTGTGACATGTTTATTGGACATGATATCGTCTAACTGCGTGACATGTTCACTGGACATGATATATTCTGACTGTGTGACATGTTTACTGGATATGATATATTCTGACGGTGACATGTTCACTGGATATGATATAATATTATTCTGACTGGATATGATATATTCTGACTGTGTGACATGTTCACTGGATTTGATATCTACTGACTGTGTGACATGTTTACTGGATATGATATATTCTGACTGTGACATGTTCACTGGATATGATATCTACTGACTGTGTGACATGTTTATTGGACATGATATCGTCTGACTGCGTGACATGTTCACTGGACATGATATATTCTGACTGTGTGACATGTTCACTGAATATGATATCTACTGAATGTGACATGTTCACTGGATATGATATATTCTGACGGTGACATGTTCACTGGATATGATATAATATTATTCTGACTGGATATGATATATTCTGACTGTGTGACATGTTCACTGGATGTGATATATTCTGACTGTGTGACATGTCCACTGTATATGATATCGTCTGACTGTGTGACATGTTCACTGGATATGATATATTCTTACTGTGTGACATATTTACTGGATATGATATCTTCTGACTGTGTGACATGTTCACTGGATATGATATCTACTGACTTTGTGACATGTTCACTGGATATGATATATTCTTACTGTGTGACATGTTTACTGGATATGATATATTCTGACTGTGTGACATGTTCATTGGATATGATATATACTGACTGTGTGACATGTTCACTGGATATGATATATGCTGACTGTGATATGTTCACTGGATATGATATATTCTGACTGTGTGACATATTCACTGGATATGATATATACTGACTGTGTGACATGTTCACTGGATATGATATCTACTGACTGTGTGACATGTTTACTGGATGTGATATCTACTGACTGTGTGACATGTTCACTGGATATGATATATTCTGACTGTGACATGTTCACTGGATATGATATATTCTGACTGTGTGACATGTTCACTGGATATGATATCTACTGACTGTGTGACATGTTTATTGGACATGATATCGTCTAACTGCATGACATGTTCACTGGACATGATATATTCTGACTGTGTGACATGTTTACTGGATATGATATCTACTGAATGTGACATGTTTACTGGATATGATATATTCTGACGGTGACATGTTCACTGGATATGATATAATATTATTCTGACTGGATATGATATATTCTGACTGTGTGACATGATCACTGGATATGATATATTCTTACTGTGTGACATGTTTACTGGATATGATATCTTCTGACTGTGTGACATGTTCACTGGATATGATATATTCTGACTGTGTGACATGTTCACTGGATATGATATCTTCTGACTGTGTGACATGTTTACTGGATGTGATATCTACTGACTGTGTGACATGTTTACTGGATGTGATATCTACTGACTGTGTGACATGTTCACTGGATATGATATATTCTGACTGTGACATGTTCACTGGATATGATATATTCTGACTGTGTGACATGTTCACTGGATATGATATCTACTGACTGTGTGGCATGTTTACTGGATATGATATATTCTGACTGTGTGACATGTTTACTGGATATGATATCTACTGACTGTGTGACACGTTTACTGGATGTGATATCTACTGACTGTGAAATGTTCACTGGATATGATATATTCTGACTGTGACATGTTCACTGGATATGATATATTCTGACTGTGTGACATGTTCACTGGATATGATATCTACTGACTGTGTGACATGTTTACTGGATATGATATATACGGACTGTGTGACATGTTCACTGGGTATGATATATTCTGACTGTGATATGTTCACTGGATATGATATATTCTGACTGTGTGACATATTCACTGAATATGATATATACTGACTGTGTGACATGTTCACTGGATATGATATATTCTGACTGTGTGACATGTTCACTGGATATGATATATTCTGACTGTGTTACATGTTCACTGGATATGATATCTACTGACTGTGTGACATGTTCACTGGATATGATATATTCTGACTGTGTGACATGTTCACTGGATATGATATATTCTGAATGTGTGAAATGTTCACTGGATATGATATATTCTGACTGTGTGACATGTTCACTGGATATGATATCTTCTGACTGTGACATGTTCACTGGATATGATATATTCTGACTGTGTGACGTGTTCACTGGATATGATATCTTCTGACTGTGTGACATGTTCACTGGATATGATATCTTCTGACTGTGACATGTTCACTGGATATGATATCTTCTGACTGTGATATGTTCACTGGGTATGATATCTTCTGACTGTGTGACATGTTCACTGGATATGATATATTCTGACTGTGGGACATGTTCACTGGGTATGATATATTCTGATTGTGTGACATGTTCACTGGATATGATATCTACTGACTGTGTGACATGTTCACTGGATATGATATATTCTGACTGTGTGACATGTTCACTGGATATGATATATTCTGACTGTGTGACATGTTCACTGGATATGATATATTCTGACTGTGGGACATGTTCACTGGATATGATATATTCTGACTGTGTGACATGTTCACTGGATATGATATATTCTGACTGTGGACATGTTCACTGGATATGATATATTCTGACTGTGTGACATGTTCACTGGATATGATATATTCTGACTGTGGGACATGTTCACTGGATATGATATATTCTGACTGTGTGACATGTTCACTGGATATGATATCTTCTGACTGTTGACATGTTCACTGGGTATGATATCTTCTGACTGTGTGACATGTTCATTGGATATGATACCTACTGACTGTGTGACATGTTTACTGGATGTGATATATACTGACTGTGACATGTTCACTGGATATGATATATTCTGACTGTGACATGTTCACTGGATATGATATATTCTGACTGTGTGACATGTTCATTCACTGGATATGATATCTACAGACTGTGTGACATGTTCACTGGATATGATATGTTCTGACTGTGTGACATGTTCACTGGGTATGATATCTTCTGACTGTGTGACATGTTCACTGGGTATGATATCTTCTGACTGTGACATGTTCACTGGATATGATATCTACTGACTGTGTGACATGTTCATTGGATATGATACCTACTGACTGTGTGACATGTTTACTGGATATGATATGTTCTGACTGTGTGACATGTTCACTGGATATGATATATTCTGACTGTGACATGTTCACTGGATATGATATCGACTGACTGTGTGACATGTTCACTGGGTATGATATATTCTGACTGTGACATATTCACTGGATATGATATCTACTGACTGTGTGACATGTTCACTGGGTATGATATATTCTGACTGTGTGACATGTTCACTGGATATGATATCTACTGACTGTGTGACATGTTTACTGGATATGATATATTCTGACTGTGTGACATGTTTACTGGATATGATATCTACTGACTGTGTGACATGTTTACTGGATGTGATATCTACTGACTGTGACATGTTCACTGGATATGATATCTACAGACTGTGTGACATGTTCACTGGATATGATATATTCTGACTGTGACATGTTTACTGGATATGATATCTACTGACTGTGTGACATGTTCACTGGATATGATATAATCTGACTGTGACATGTTCACTGGGTATGATATATTCTGACTGTGTGATATGTTCACTGGATATGATATATTCTGACTGTGTGACATGTTCACTGGATATGATATATTCTGACTGTGACATGTTCACTGGATATGATATATTCTGACTGTGACATGTTTACTGGATATGATATATTCTGACTGTGTGACATGTTCACTGGATATGATATCTACTGACTGTGTGACATGTTCACTGGATATGATATATTCTGACTGTGTGACATGTTTACTGGATATGATATCTACTGACTGTGTGACATGTTTACTGGATGTGATATCTACTGACTGTGATATGTTCACTGGATATGATATATTCTGACTGTGTGACATGTTCACTGGATATGATATATACTGACTGTGTGACATATTCACTGGATATGATATATTCTGACTGTGTGACATGTTCACTGGATATGATATATTCTGACTGTGTGACATGTTCACTGGATATGATATATTCTGACTGTGACATGTTCACTGGATATGATATCTACTGACTGTGTGACATGTTCACTGGATATGATATATTCTGACTGTGTGACATGTTCACTGGATATGATATATTCTGACTGTGTGACATGTTCACTGGATATGATATATCTGACTGTGACATGTTCACTGGATATGATATCTTCTGACTGTGTGACATGTTCACTGGATATGATATATTCTGACTGTGTGACATGTTCACTGGATATGATATATACTGACTGTGTGACATGTTCACTGGATATGATATCGTCTGACTGTGTGACATGTTCACTGGATATGATATTCTGAGTACATGTTCACTGGTATGATATTTCTGACGGTGACATGTTCACTGGATATGATATATTTGACTGTGACATGTTACTGGATATGATATATTCTGACTGTGACATGTTCACTGGATATGATATCTACTGACTGTGACATGTTACTGGATATGATATTTCTGACTGTGACATGTTCACTGGATATGATATTTGACTGTGTGACATGTTTATTGGATATGATATCTTCTGACTGTGTGACATGTTCACTGGATATGATATATTCTGACTGTGTGACATGTTCACTGGATATGATATCTACTGACTGTGTGACATGTTCACTGGATATGATATATTCTGACTGTGTGACATGTTCACTGGATATGATATATTCTGATGTGACATGTTCACTGGATATGATATTTCTGACTGTGACATGTTCACTGGTATGATATCTACTGACTGTGTGACATGTTCACTGGATATGATATATTCTGACTGTGACATGTTCACTGGATATGATATCTACTGACTGTGTGATATGTTCACTGGATATGATATATACTGACTGTGACATGTTCACTGGATATGATATCTTCTGACTGTGTGACATGTTCACTGGATATGATATCTTCTGTGTGACATGTTCACTGGATATGATATCTTCTGACTGTGTGATATGTTCACTGGATATGATATCTACTGACTGTGTGACATGTTTATTGGACATGATATCGTCTAACTGCGTGACATGTTCACTGGACATGATATATTCTGACTGTGTGACATGTTTACTGGATATGATATATTCTGACGGTGACATGTTCACTGGATATGATATAATATTATTCTGACTGGATATGATATATTCTGACTGTGTGACATGTTCACTGGATTTGATATCTACTGACTGTGTGACATGTTTACTGGATATGATATATTCTGACTGTGACATGTTCACTGGATATGATATCTACTGACTGTGTGACATGTTTATTGGACATGATATCGTCTGACTGCGTGACATGTTCACTGGACATGATATATTCTGACTGTGTGACATGTTCACTGAATATGATATCTACTGAATGTGACATGTTCACTGGATATGATATATTCTGACGGTGACATGTTCACTGGATATGATATAATATTATTCTGACTGGATATGATATATTCTGACTGTGTGACATGTTCACTGGATGTGATATATTCTGACTGTGTGACATGTCCACTGTATATGATATCGTCTGACTGTGTGACATGTTCACTGGATATGATATATTCTTACTGTGTGACATATTTACTGGATATGATATCTTCTGACTGTGTGACATGTTCACTGGATATGATATCTACTGACTTTGTGACATGTTCACTGGATATGATATATTCTTACTGTGTGACATGTTTACTGGATATGATATATTCTGACTGTGTGACATGTTCATTGGATATGATATATACTGACTGTGTGACATGTTCACTGGATATGATATATGCTGACTGTGATATGTTCACTGGATATGATATATTCTGACTGTGTGACATATTCACTGGATATGATATATACTGACTGTGTGACATGTTCACTGGATATGATATCTACTGACTGTGTGACATGTTTACTGGATGTGATATCTACTGACTGTGTGACATGTTCACTGGATATGATATATTCTGACTGTGACATGTTCACTGGATATGATATATTCTGACTGTGTGACATGTTCACTGGATATGATATCTACTGACTGTGTGACATGTTTATTGGACATGATATCGTCTAACTGCATGACATGTTCACTGGACATGATATATTCTGACTGTGTGACATGTTTACTGGATATGATATCTACTGAATGTGACATGTTTACTGGATATGATATATTCTGACGGTGACATGTTCACTGGATATGATATAATATTATTCTGACTGGATATGATATATTCTGACTGTGTGACATGATCACTGGATATGATATATTCTTACTGTGTGACATGTTTACTGGATATGATATCTTCTGACTGTGTGACATGTTCACTGGATATGATATATTCTGACTGTGTGACATGTTCACTGGATATGATATCTTCTGACTGTGTGACATGTTTACTGGATGTGATATCTACTGACTGTGTGACATGTTTACTGGATGTGATATCTACTGACTGTGTGACATGTTCACTGGATATGATATATTCTGACTGTGACATGTTCACTGGATATGATATATTCTGACTGTGTGACATGTTCACTGGATATGATATCTACTGACTGTGTGACATGTTCACTGGATATGATATATTCTGACTGTGACATGTTCACTGGATATGATATATTCTGACTGTGTGACATGTTTACTGGATATGATATCTACTGACTGTGTGACACGTTTACTGGATGTGATATCTACTGACTGTGAAATGTTCACTGGATATGATATATTCTGACTGTGACATGTTCACTGGATATGATATATTCTGACTGTGTGACATGTTCACTGGATATGATATCTACTGACTGTGTGACATGTTTACTGGATATGATATATACGGACTGTGTGACATGTTCACTGGGTATGATATATTCTGACTGTGATATGTTCACTGGATATGATATATTCTGACTGTGTGACATATTCACTGAATATGATATATACTGACTGTGTGACATGTTCACTGGATATGATATATTCTGACTGTGTGACATGTTCACTGGATATGATATATTCTGACTGTGTTACATGTTCACTGGATATGATATCTACTGACTGTGTGACATGTTCACTGGATATGATATATTCTGACTGTGTGACATGTTCACTGGATATGATATATTCTGAATGTGTGAAATGTTCACTGGATATGATATATTCTGACTGTGTGACATGTTCACTGGATATGATATCTTCTGACTGTGACATGTTCACTGGATATGATATATTCTGACTGTGTGACGTGTTCACTGGATATGATATCTTCTGACTGTGTGACATGTTCACTGGATATGATATCTTCTGACTGTGACATGTTCACTGGATATGATATCTTCTGACTGTGATATGTTCACTGGGTATGATATCTTCTGACTGTGTGACATGTTCACTGGATATGATATATTCTGACTGTGGGACATGTTCACTGGGTATGATATATTCTGATTGTGTGACATGTTCACTGGATATGATATCTACTGACTGTGTGACATGTTCACTGGATATGATATATTCTGACTGTGTGACATGTTCACTGGATATGATATATTCTGACTGTGTGACATGTTCACTGGATATGATATATTCTGACTGTGGGACATGTTCACTGGATATGATATATTCTGACTGTGTGACATGTTCACTGGATATGATATATTCTGACTGTGGGACATGTTCACTGGATATGATATATTCTGACTGTGTGACATGTTCACTGGATATGATATATTCTGACTGTGGGACATGTTCACTGGATATGATATATTCTGACTGTGTGACATGTTCACTGGATATGATATATTCTGACTGTGGGACATGTTCACTGGATATGATATATTCTGACTGTGTGACATGTTCACTGGATATGATATATTCTGACTGTGTGACATGTTCACTGGATATGATATATTCTGACTGTGTGACATGTTCACTGGATATGATATATTCTGACTGTGGGACATGTTCACTGGATATGATATATTCTGACTGTGTGACATGTTCACTGGATATGATATATTCTGACTGTGTGACATGTTTACTGGATGTGATATATACTGACTGTGACATGTTCACTGGATATGATATCTACTGACTGTGTGACATGTTCACTGGATATGATATATTCTGACTGTGACATGTTTACTGGATATGATATCTACTGACTGTGTGACATGTTCACTGGATATGATATATTCTGACTGTGACATGTTCACTGGATATGATATATTCTGACTGTGTGACATGTTCACTGGATATGATATATTCTGACTGTGACATGTTCACTGGATATGATATATTCTGACTGTGATATGTTTACTGGATATGATATATTCTGACTGTGACATGTTCACTGGATATGATATCTACTGACTGTGTGACATGTTTACTGGATATGATATATTCTGTCTGTGTGACATGTTTACTGGATATGATATCTACTGACTGTGTGACATGTTTACTGGATGTGATATCTACTGACTGTGATATGTTCACTGGATATGATATCTACTGACTGCGTGACATGTTCACTGGATATGATATATTCTGACTGTGACATGTTTACTGGATATGATATATACTGACATTGTCACATGTTCACTGGATATGATATAATCTTACTGTGTGACATGTTTACTGTATATGATATCTTCTGACTGTGTGACATGTTCACTGGATATGATATCTTCTGACTGTGTGACATGTTCACTGGATATGATATCTACTGACTGTGTGACATGTTCACTGGGTATGATATATTCTGACTGTGTGACATGTTCACTGTATATGATATCTTCTGACTGTGTGACATGTTCACTGTATATGATATATTCTGACTGTGACATGGTCACTGGATATGATATATTCTGACTGTGACATGTTCACTGGATATGATATCTTCTGACTGTGACATGTTCACTGGGTATGATATCTTCTGACTGTGTGACATGTTCACTGGATATGATATATTCTGACTGTGTGACATGTTCACTGGGTATGATATCTTCTGACTGTGACATGTTTACTGGATATGATATATTCTGAGCACTTGTATAATCATGTTCATTTATTCTTGCATGAATCCCTTGTGAAGCAAAACTCACATACGATACGGATGGTCTATTTTTTAATTAAGCGACTATATTCAAGGCACAGTGATGGGACAGTTCATGCTGGCAGAACATGTTGCCTGCCCCCCTGAGCAGATACATGTATGGCAGCCATCTACCGGCATCACGTCGCCATCGTAGTAAAACTTGCCAAACCATTCACAAGTATAGGGTGGCATTGCTGCAACGGAATAATAAGTATTTGTTATTTACGCAGCGAGTATGGCGGCATTGCTACAATGAAATATAAGTATGCGTTATTTGTGCAGCGAGTATGGCGGCATTGCTACAATGAAATATAAGTATGCGTTATTTACGCAGCGAGTATGGCGACATTGCTACAATGAAATATAAGTATGTGTTATTTACGCAGCGAGTATGGCGGCATTGCTACAATGAAATATAAGTATGCGTTATTTATGCAGCATGTACAGCGACATTGCTACAATGGAATATAAGTATGCGTTATTTACGCAGCGAGTATGGCGGCATTGCTACAGTGAAATATAATGATGCGTTATTTATGCAGCATGTACAGCGTTATTGCTACAATGTAATATAAGTATGCGTTATTTACGCAGCGAGTATGGCGGCATTGCTACAATGGAATATAAGTATGCGTTATTTATGCAGCATGTACAGCGACATTGCTACAATGGAATATAAGTATGCGTTATTTACGCAGCGAGTATGGCGGCATTGCTACAATGGAATATAAGTATGCGTTATTTACGCAGCGAGTATGGCGGCATTGCTACAATGGAATATAAGTATGCGTTATTTATGCAGCGAGTATGGCGACATTGCTACAATGAAATATAAGTATGCGTTATTTACGCAGCGAGTATGGCGACATTGCTACAATGAAATATAAGTATACGTTATTTACGCAGCGAGTATGGCGACATTGCTACAATGAAATATAAGTATGCGTTATTTACGCAGCGAGTATGGCGACATTGCTACAATGAAATATAAGTATACGTTATTTACGCAGCGAGTATGGCGACATTGCTACAATGGAAAAAATAAGGATACGTTATTTACGCAGCGTTTTTGAGTCAATGATGTAACGGGAACTTAATGATACGCGACTTGGGCATGAATGAAACTCAATGTTGTGGATGTAGATCTACCAAAGCGGTATGGATAATAAGTAATGTTGTTCTAAATACATGTTACATACTTACAAATTAACCTCATATTACACTAATACCTTTTCTTTTATGTTTTCAATTGCATGATTGAGTTTTCTCAGTTAAAAGAAAAATTGCTATCTTTCACAGTTTTGAAGCAGTAGAAGATGCCATGTTCATTCCTACTGCTTGTACGTGTGTTTTACGTTTATTTATTGTCGCTACCGGTTGCCCATATGAGCGACGCCTCCTGAATAGATTAGTCATTTTAGATTTTTAGAGGATAGTGCAATGATACAAAGAGAGACCCATTCCAGTCTCCTATGATTCTTTTACGTTCACGGTGTAAAGCACCGACACAAGACCTCGGTTTAGAGTCCCATCTGAAAGACTGTTAATTTTATTATTAGGGTCAGACGAGGGATCGAACCTGCGATCCCTGGATTACCAGTCCAGCGTGTTACCACTGGACTACAGATCCGTCTGTTACTACTTGTGTGATTGAATGCGCTCTTATTATAGGTGGCACATATTGCAAGGGTTTCTGACACACCTTATAGCCACTCGGTCACGGATTTATTACCATATATCCAAATACGAGTATATATACCAAAATTGTCATTTTCACAGCCTGTCTAATTTACATTCAAAGCATTACACACAATATACAGTATGGTTGTACATGTTATACATACGCACAATACGGATATTATATGCATACGGTATCAACACCGCATGATTATGCAGTACGACAAACATCCGTATGATTGTACTATACGACCGTTATTATATACTGAGTCAAAAAAGAAACGATACCTGGTGTTTATGTGTCTATAATTTCAACATTTATTAAGAAAATTCTTTGAAAATTCATAAGATGATAGTCCAACATGTTTGAAAGAGGAGCACATAAAGCATAATGAGCCTCCGAAACTGTCTGCTGCGTGATGACGTAAATCGTCGGACAGGGGTCTAATGGAGTTTTCACACAGACGTCAATACCGAGTATGGGCACCATTTGCGTCTCTCACTGCAATGCACCGCCGTCGCATCGAACGGAAGAGTGTCTGAATCGCTTGCTAGTCAATAGTTGTCCACTCCTGACGCAAAACATCCCTCAGTTGGTTTAACGTTACCGGCTGACTTCGTCTGACGCGGCGGTCTAACGTATCCCACAAATGTTCTATGGGTGACAAGTCTGGTGACAAAGCAGGCCACGGCAGAGTTTCAATATTGTTCTGCTCCAATAATGTGGTGGAAATCCGAGCAGTATGACACCTGGCGTTGTCCTGTTGGAACAGTGTGACGTTTCTGTTGGCGTTAAAGAACGGCACAACAACTGGCGCAAGGATCTCATCACAGTACCGCTGGGCGTTTAGTTTCCTGTCCACCACTAACAGTTCAGTGCGACTGCCGAAGGTGATACCGCCCCACGCCATAACGCTTCCGCCCCCGAACAGATCGACCTGACGTACACATGCGTCGGCGTAACGTTCACCGCGTCTGCCATCCGCTCGACGCAAACAGAACCGCGATTCATCGCTAAACATCACCGAATTCCACTGTAACCGAGTCCAGCGAGCACGTTCCGTCGTCCATTCCCGCCGTACGTCACGGTGACGTCGTGTCAGGATGGGTCCAACGTATGGCCCGAATGCCACGTTCACCGAGCCGGTTCCGGACTGTTTGTGCACTGATGCGATTGTTGGTCATCCCAGGAGTAACGGCAGCTGTGTGCGTAGCAGGAACCGGTCACGTAAATGTGACGTCCGAATGTGACGGTCCTGTTCACGCGTCGTCACACGTGGTCGACCAGATCTTGGACGGTCGTCCACCGATCCATGTGTTCGATAACGTCGAAGTAGACGTGTTATCGTGATCCGCGTAACCCCTAGTCGATTTGCGACGTCACGCTGACGTAAACCGCCGTCAATCATGCCAATGGCACGCATTCTCTGATTGCGGTTTAGACTAGGCATTTTGTTAGAGGTAACAATGGGTATGTAAGGTGTTTTTCCTCGATGATAATGCAATACCAGTAGAATAAACCGGTTTTCCGATTTGTACATGTGTAGGAAGTTGTCTTTGTTGAGGAGCACGTGCACATCGGAAATTCGGCGTTCCAGGATTATCGGGTGTTTATTTACCTGTGTTTATGGTTGGCTGACGTTGCAATAAGATACCCGGTACTGATACGTAATAATATATTAAACCTTTCTATGGTTTTATCCGTTTTACGTCATTTTTACTTTGATATCGTTTCTTTTTTGACTCAGTATACATCGATCTCCCGTCTGACCCTAATATTGTATATTAACAGTCTGTCAAATGGGACTTTAAACCGAGATCTCGTGTCGATGATTTACACCGTGTACGTAAAAGAACCAGATGCGATTCTGGAATGGGTCTCTGTCTGTATCATTGTACTATTCTCCAAATTGAATCTCTTCAGGAGGCGTCGCTCATATGTGCATGTGCATACATATATTTATTTGACTGACCAGGCAAAATATATCGACGTCTGTTTCCCAAATTAAGCATAACTGT
>JABXNX010000035.1:0-52270 GCA_014843695.1 Archivesica marissinica
ACACTGCCTGGTGGAACCCATCCACAGTTAATATGTACACAGGCTGGTGAAGCCCATCCACAGTTAATGTGAACACTGCCTGGTGGAACCCATCGACAGTTAATATGTACACTGGCTGGTGGAGCCCATCCACAGTTAATATGTACACTGCCTGATGGAGCCCATCCACAGTTAATATGTACACTACTGGTAGAGCCCACCCACAGTTAATGGTTCACTGCCTGGTGGAGCCCATCCACATTTAATATGTACACTGCCTGGTGTAGCCCATCCACAGTTAATGTGTTCACTGCCTGGTGGAGCCCATCCACAATTAATATGTACACTGCCCGGTGGAGCCCATCCACAGTTAATGTGTACACTGCCTGACCCACCACAAAAACACTTTCAGGTCAATCCATCCACAGTTAATGTATATACTGCCTGGTGGAGCCCATCCACAGTTAATATGTACACTGCATGGTGGAGCCCATCCACAGTTAATATGTACACTGTCTGGTAGAGCCCATTCACAGTTAATGTTTACACTGGCTGGTGGAGCCCATCCACAGTTAATATGTTCACTGCCTGGTGGAGCCCATCCACAGTTAATGTGTACACTGCCTGGTGGAGCCCATCCACAGTTAATATGTACACTGCCTGGTGGAGCCCATCCACAGTTAATGTGTACACTGGCTGGTGGAGCCCATCCACAGTTAATATGTTCACTGCCTGATGGAGCCCATCCACAGTTAATATGTTCACTGCCTGGTGGAGCCCATCCACAATTAATGTGTACACTGGCTGGTGGAGCCCATCCACAGTTAATATGTACACTGGCTGGTGGAGCCCATTCACAGTTAATATGTACCGTGCCTGGTGGAGCCCATCCACAGTTAATATGACACTGCGTGGTGGAGCCTATCCATAGTTGATATGTTCACTGCCTGGTGGAGCCCATCCACAGTTAATGTGTACACTGGCTGTTGGAGCCCATCCACAGGTAATGTGTACACTGCCTGGTGGAGCCCACCCACAGTTAATATGTACACTGGCTGGTGGAGCCCATCCACAGTTAATGTTTACACTGCCTGGTCAAGCCCATCCACCGTTAATATGTACACTGCCTGGTCAAGCCCATCCACAGTTAATGTGTACACTGCCTGATCAAGCCCATCCACAGTTAATATGTACACTGGCTGGTAGATCCCATCCACAGTTAATATGTACACTGCCTGGTGGAGCCCATCCACAGTTAATATGTACACTTCCTGGTGGAGCCCATCCACAGTTAATGTGTACAATGGCTAGTGGAGCCCATCCACAGTTAATATGTACACTGGCTGGTGGCGCCCATCCACAGATAATATGTACACTGGCTGGTGGAGCCCATCCACAGTTAATGTGTACACTGCCTGGTCAAACCCATCCACAGTTATTAGGTATACTGGCTGGCGGCGCCCATCCACAGTTAATGTGTACACTGCCTGGTGGAACCATCCACAGTTAATATGTACACTGGCTGGTGGAACCCATCCACAGTTAATATGAACACTGCCTGGTCAAGTCCATCCACAGTTAATGTTTACACTACCTGGTCAAGCCCATCCACAGTTAATATGTACACTGGCTGGTGGATCCCATCCACAGTTAATATGTACACTGCCTGGTGGAGCCCACCCACAGTTAATGTTTACACTGGCTGGTGGAGCCCATCCACAGTTAATATGTACACTGCCTGGTGGAGCCCATCCATAGTTAATATGTACACTGCCTGGTGGAGCCCATCCACAGTTAATATGTATACTGGCTGGTGGAGCCCATCCACAGTTAATATGTACACTGCCTCGTGGAGCCCATCCATAGTTAATATGCACACTGGCTGGTGGAGCCCATCCACAGTTAATGTGTACATTGCCTGGTGGAGCCCATCCATAGATAATATGTACACTGACTGGTGGAGCCCATCCAAAGTTAAGGTGTACACTGCCTGGAGGAGCCCATCCACAGTTAATGTTTACACTGCCTGGTGGAGCCCATCCACAGTTAATGTGTACACTGGCTGGTGGAGCCATCCACAGTCAATGTGTACACTGCCTGATGGAGCCCATCCACAGTTAATGTGTACACTGCCTGTACAGCCCATCCACAGTTAATGTGTACACTTGCTGGTGGAGCCCATCCACAGTTAATGTGTACACTGCCTGGTGGAGCCCATCCACAGTTAATATGTACACTGCCTGTGGGCCCATCCACAGTTAATTACACTCTGTAGCCCATCAAGTTAATTGTACACTGCTGGTACCCATCCACAGTTAATATGTACACGCTGTGAAGCCCATCCACAGTTAATATGTACACTGGCTGGTGGAGCCCATCCACAGTTAATATATACACTGCCTGGTGGAGCCCATCCACAGTTAATGTTACACAGCCTGGTTGAGCCCATCCACAGTTAATGTGTACACTGCCTGGTGGAGCCCATCCACAGTTAATGTGTACACTGCCTGGTGGAGCCCATCCACAGTTAATGTGTACACTTGCTGGTGGAGCCCATTCACAGTTAATGTTTACACTTTCTGGTGGAGCCCATCTATAGTTAATGTGTACACTGCCTGGTGGAACCCATCCACAGTTAATATGTACACTGGCTGGTGAAGCCCATCCACAGTTAATATATACACTGCCTGGTGGAGCCCATCCACAGTTAATGTTTACACAGCCTGGTTGAGCCCATTCACAGTTAATGTTTACACTGGCTGGTGGAGCCCATCCACAGTTAATATGTTCACTGCCTGGTGGAGCCCATCCACAGTTAATGTGTACACTGCCTGGTGGAGCCCATCCACAGTTAATATGTACACTGCCTGGTGGAGCCCATCCACAGTTAATGTGTACACTGGCTGGTGGAGCCCATCCACAGTTAATATGTTCACTGCCTGATGGAGCCCATCCACAGTTAATATGTTCACTGCCTGGTGGAGCCCATCCACAATTAATGTGTACACTGGCTGGTGGAGCCCATCCACAGTTAATATGTACACTGGCTGGTGGAGCCCATTCACAGTTAATATGTACCGTGCCTGGTGGAGCCCATCCACAGTTAATATGACACTGCGTGGTGGAGCCTATCCATAGTTGATATGTTCACTGCCTGGTGGAGCCCATCCACAGTTAATGTGTACACTGGCTGTTGGAGCCCATCCACAGGTAATGTGTACACTGCCTGGTGGAGCCCACCCACAGTTAATATGTACACTGGCTGGTGGAGCCCATCCACAGTTAATGTTTACACTGCCTGGTCAAGCCCATCCACCGTTAATATGTACACTGCCTGGTCAAGCCCATCCACAGTTAATGTGTACACTGCCTGATCAAGCCCATCCACAGTTAATATGTACACTGGCTGGTAGATCCCATCCACAGTTAATATGTACACTGCCTGGTGGAGCCCATCCACAGTTAATATGTACACTTCCTGGTGGAGCCCATCCACAGTTAATGTGTACAATGGCTAGTGGAGCCCATCCACAGTTAAAATGTACACTGGCTGGTGGCGCCCATCCACAGATAATATGTACACTGGCTGGTGGAGCCCATCCACAGTTAATGTGTACACTGCCTGGTCAAACCCATCCACAGTTATTAGGTATACTGGCTGGCGGCGCCCATCCACAGTTAATGTGTACACTGCCTGGTGGAACCATCCACAGTTAATATGTACACTGGCTTGTGGAACCCATCCACAGTTAATGTGAACACTGCCTGGTCAAGTCCATCCACAGTTAATGTTTACACTACCTGGTCAAGCCCATCCAAAGTTAATATGTACACTGGCTGGTGGATCCCATCCACAGGTAATATGTACACTGCCTGGTGGAGCCCACCCACAGTTAATGTTTACACTGGCTGGTGGAGCCCATCCACAGTTAATATGTACACTGCCTGGTGGAGCCCATCCATAGTTAATATGTACACTGCCTGGTGGAGCCCATCCATAGTTAATATGTACACTGGCTGGTGGAGCCCATCCATAGTTAATATGTACACTGCCTCGTGGAGCCCATCCATAGTTAATATGCACACTGGCTGGTGGAGCCCATCCACAGTTAATGTGTACATTGCCTGGTGGAGCCCATCCATAGATAATATGTACACTGACTGGTGGAGCCCATCCAAGTTAAGGTGTACACTGCCTGGAGGAGCCCATCCACAGTTAATGTTTACACTGGCTGGTGGAGCCCATCCACAGTTAATGTGTACACTGGCTGGTGGAGCCCATCCACAGTCAATGTGTACACTGCCTGATGGAGCCCATCCACAGTTAATGTGTACACTGCCTGGTACAGCCCATCCACAGTTAATGTGTACACTTGCTGGTGGAGCCATCCACAGTTAATGTGTAACACTGCCTGGTGGAGCCCATCCACAGTTAATATGTACACTGCCTGTTGGAGCCCATCCACAGTTAATATATACACTGCCTGGTCAAGCCCATCCACAGTTAATATGTACACTGCCTGGTTAAGCCCATCCACAGTTAATATGTACACTGCCTAGTGGAGCCCATCCATAGTTAATATGTACACTGGCTGGTGGAGCCCATCCACAGTTAATATATACACTGCCTGGTGGAGCCCATCCACAGTTAATGTTTACACAGCCTGGTTGAGCCCATTCAAAGTTAATGTGTACACTGCCTGGTGGAGCCCATCCACAGTTAATGTGTACACTGCCTGGTGGAGCCCATTCACAGTTAATGTGTACACTTGCTGGTGGAGCCCATTCACAGTTAATGTTTACACTTTCTGGTGGAGCCCATCTATAGTTAATGTGTACACTGCCTGGTGGAACCCATCCACAGTTAATATGTACACTGGCTGGTGAAGCCCATCCACAGTTAATATATACACTGCCTGGTGGAGCCCATCCACAGTTAATGTTTACACAGCCTGGTTGAGCCCATTCAAAGTTAATGTGTACACTGCCTGGTGGAGCCCATCCACAGTTAATGTGTACACTGCCTGGTGGAGCCCATTCACAGTTAATGTGTACACTTGCTGGTGGAGCCCATTCACAGTTAATGTTTACACTTTCTGGTGGAGCCCATCTATAGTTAATGTGTACACTGCCTGGTGGAACCCATCCACAGTTAATATGTACACTGGCTGGTGAAGCCCATCCACAGTTAATGTGTACACTGGCTGGTGGAGCCCATCCACAGTTAATATGTACACTGCCTGGTGGAGCCCATCCACAGTTAATATGTACACTACCTGGTGGAGCCCATCCACAGTTAATGTGTTCACTGCCTGGTGGAGCCCATCCACAGTTAATATGTACACTGCCTGGTGGAGCCCATCCACAGTTAATGTGTACACTGCCTGGTGGAGCCCATCCACAGTTAATATGTACACTGTCTGGTGGAGCCCATCCACAGTTAATGTGTACACTGCCTGGTCAAGCCCATCCACAGTTAATGTATACACTGCCTGGTGGAGCCCATCCACAGTTAATATGTTACTGCCTGGTGGAGCCCATCCACAGTTAATATGTACACTGTCTGGTAGAGCCCATCCACAGTTAATGTTTACACTGGCTGGTGGAGCCCATCCACAGTTAATATGTTCACTGCCTGGTGGAGCCCATCCACAGTTAATGTGTACACTGCCTGGTGGAGCCCATCCACAGTTAATGTGTACACTGGCTGGTGGAGCCCATCCACAGTTAATATGTTCACTGCCTGATGGAGCCCACCCACAGTTAATATGTTCACTGCCTGGTGGAGCCCATCCACAATTAATGTGTACACTGGCTGGTGGAGCCCATCCACAGTTAATATGTACACTGGCTGGTGGAGCCCATTCACAGTTAATATGTACCGTGCCTGGTGGAGCCCATCCACAGTTAATATGACACTGCGTGGTGGAGCATATCCATAGTTGATATGTTCACTGCCTGGTGGAGCCCATCCACAGTTAATGTGTACACTGCCTGGTGGAGCCCATCCATAGTTAATATGTACACTGGCTGGTGGAGCCCATCCATAGTTAATATGTACACTGCCTCGTGGAGCCCATCCATAGTTAATATGCACACTGGCTGGTGGAGCCCATCCACAGTTAATGTGTACATTGCCTGGTGGAGCCCATCCATAGATAATATGTACACTGACTGGTGGAGCACATTCAAAGTTAAGGTGTACACTGCCTGGAGGAGCCCATCCACAGTTAATGTTTACACTGGCTGGTGGAGCCCATCCACAGTTAATGTGTACACTGGCTGGTGGAGCCCATCCACAGTCAATGTGTACACTGCCTGATGGAGCCCATCCATAGTTAATATGTACACTGCCTGGTGGAGCCCATCCATAGTTAATATGTACACTGGCTGGTGGAGCCCATCCATAGTTAATATGTACACTGCCTCGTGGAGCCCATCCATAGTTAATATGCACACTGGCTGGTGGAGCCCATCCACAGTTAATGTGTACATTGCCTGGTGGAGCCCATCCATAGATAATATGTACACTGACTGGTGGAGCCCATCCAAAGTTAAGGTGTACACTGCCTGGAGGAGCCCATCCACAGTTAATGTTTACACTGGCTGGTGGAGCCCATCCACAGTTAATGTGTACACTGGCTGGTGGAGCCCATCCACAGTCAATGTGTACACTGCCTGATGGAGCCCATCCACAGTTAATGTGTACACTGCCTGGTACAGCCCATCCACAGTTAATGTGTACACTTGCTGGTGGAGGCCATCCACAGTTAATGTGTAACACTGCCTGGTGGAGCCCATCCACAGTTAATATGTACACTGCCTGTTGGAGCCCATCCACAGTTAATATATACACTGCCTGGTCAAGCCCATCCACAGTTAATATGTACACTGCCTGGTTAAGCCCATCCACAGTTAATATGTACACTGCCTAGTGGAGCCCATCCATAGTTAATATGTACACTGGCTGGTGGAGCCCATCCACAGTTAATATATACACTGCCTGGTGGAGCCCATCCACAGTTAATGTTTACACAGCCTGGTTGAGCCCATTCAAAGTTAATGTGTACACTGCCTGGTGGAGCCCATCCACAGTTAATGTGTACACTGCCTGGTGGAGCCCATTCACAGTTAATGTGTACACTTGCTGGTGGAGCCCATTCACAGTTAATGTTTACACTTTCTGGTGGAGCCCATCTATAGTTAATGTGTACACTGCCTGGTGGAACCCATCCACAGTTAATATGTACACTGGCTGGTGAAGCCCATCCACAGTTAATATATACACTGCCTGGTGGAGCCCATCCACAGTTAATGTTTACACAGCCTGGTTGAGCCCATTCAAAGTTAATGTGTACACTGCCTGGTGGAGCCCATCCACAGTTAATGTGTACACTTGCTGGTGGAGCCCATTCACAGTTAATGTTTACACTTTCTGATGGAGCCCATCTATAGTTAATGTGTACACTGCCTGGTGGAACCCATCCACAGTTAATATGTACACTGGCTGGTGAAGCCCATCCACAGTTAATGTGTACACTGGCTGGTGGAGCCCATCCACAGTTAATATGTACACTGCCTGGTGGAGCCCATCCACAGTTAATATGTACACTACCTGGTAGAGCCCACCCACAGTTAATGTGTTCACTGCCTGGTGGAGCCCATCCACAGTTAATATGTACACTGCCTGGTGGAGCCCATCCACAGTTAATGTGTTCACTGCCTGGTGGAGCCCATCCACAGTTAATATGTACACTGTCTGGTGGAGCCCATCCACAGTTAATGTGTACACTGCCTGGTCAGGTCCATCCACAGATAATGTATATACTGCCTGGTGGAGCCCATCCACAGTTAATATGTTCACTGCCTGGTGGAGCCCATCCACAGTTAATATGTACACTGTCTGGTAGAGCCCATTCACAGTTAATGTTTACACTGGCTGGTGGAGCCCATCCACAGTTAATATGTTCACTGCCTGGTGGAGCCCATCCACAGTTAATGTGTACACTGCCTGGTGGAGCCCATCCACAGTTAATATGTACACTGCCTGGTGGAGCCCATCCACAGTTAATGTGTACACTGGCTGGTGGAGCCCATCCACAGTTAATATGTTCACTGCCTGATGGAGCCCATCCACAGTTAATATGTTCACTGCCTGGTGGAGCCCATCCACAATTAATGTGTACACTGGCTGGTGGAGCCCATCCACAGTTAATATGTACACTGGCTGGTGGAGCCCATTCACAGTTAATATGTACCGTGCCTGGTGGAGCCCATCCACAGTTAATATGACACTGCGTGGTGGAGCCTATCCATAGTTGATATGTTCACTGCCTGGTGGAGCCCATCCACAGTTAATGTGTACACTGGCTGTTGGAGCCCATCCACAGGTAATGTGTACACTGCCTGGTGGAGCCCACCCACAGTTAATATGTACACTGGCTGGTGGAGCCCATCCACAGTTAATGTTTACACTGCCTGGTCAAGCCCATCCACCGTTAATATGTACACTGCCTGGTCAAGCCCATCCACAGTTAATGTGTACACTGCCTGATCAAGCCCATCCACAGTTAATATGTACACTGGCTGGTAGATCCCATCCACAGTTAATATGTACACTGCCTGGTGGAGCCCATCCACAGTTAATATGTACACTTCCTGGTGGAGCCCATCCACAGTTAATGTGTACAATGGCTAGTGGAGCCCATCCACAGTTAATATGTACACTGGCTGGTGGCGCCCATCCACAGATAATATGTACACTGGCTGGTGGAGCCCATCCACAGTTAATGTGTACACTGCCTGGTCAAACCCATCCACAGTTATTAGGTATACTGGCTGGCGGCGCCCATCCACAGTTAATGTGTACACTGCCTGGTGGAACCATCCACAGTTAATATGTACACTGGCTGGTGGAACCCATCCACAGTTAATGTGAACACTGCCTGGTCAAGTCCATCCACAGTTAATGTTTACACTACCTGGTCAAGCCCATCCAAAGTTAATATGTACACTGGCTGGTGGATCCCATCCACAGGTAATATGTACACTGCCTGGTGGAGCCCACCCACAGTTAATGTTGTCCCATCCAAGTTAATATGTACACTGCCTGTGGAGCCCATCCATAGTTAATATGACACTGGCTGGTGGAGCCCATCCAAGTTAATTGTACATGCCTGTGGAGCCCATCCATAGTAATATGACACTGCTGGTGGAGCCCATCCAAGTTAAGTGTACACTGCCTGGGGAGCCCATCCACAGTTAATGTTTACACTGCTGGTGGAGCCCATCCACAGTTAATGTGTACACTGGCTGGTGGAGCCCATCCACAGTTAATGTGTACACTGCCTGGTGGAGCCCATCCATAGTTAATATGTACACTGCCTGGTGGAGCCCATCCATAGTTAATATGTACACTGGCTGGTGGAGCCCATCCATAGTTAATATGTACACTGCCTCGTGGAGCCCATCCATAGTTAATATGCACACTGGCTGGTGGAGCCCATCCACAGTTAATGTGTACATTGCCTGGTGGAGCCCATCCATAGATAATATGTACACTGACTGGTGGAGCCCATCCAAAGTTAAGGTGTACACTGCCTGGAGGAGCCCATCCACAGTTAATGTTTACACTGGCTGGTGGAGCCCATCCACAGTTAATGTGTACACTGGCTGGTGGAGCCCATCCACAGTTAATGTGTACACTGCCTGATGGAGCCCATCCACAGTTAATGTGTACACTGCCTGGTACAGCCCATCCACAGTTAATGTGTACACTTGCTGGTGGAGCCCATCCACAGTTAATGTGTAACACTGCCTGGTGGAGCCCATCCACAGTTAATATGTACACTGCCTGGTAGAGCCCATCCATAGTTAATGTGTACACTGGCTGTTGGAGCCAATCCACAGTTAATGTGTACACTGGCTGGTGGACCCCATCCACCGTTAATATGTACACTGGCTGGAGGAGCCCATCCACAGTTAATATGTACACTACCTGGTGGAGCCCATCCATAGTTAATATGTACACTGCCTGGTTGAGCCCATCCACAGTTAATGTGTACACTGCCTGGTCAAGCCCATCCACAGTTAATATATACACTGGCTGGTGGATCCCATCCACAGTTAATATGTACACTGCCTGGTAGAGCCCATCCACACTTAATATGTACACTGCCTGGTGGAGCCCGTCCACAGTTAATATGTACACTGCCTGGTGGAGCCCATCCACAGTTAATATGTACACTGCCTGGTGGAGGCCATCCACAGTTAATATGTACACTGCCTGGTGGAGCCCATCCACAGATAATATGTACACTACCTGGTGGAGCCCATCCACAGTTAATGTGTACACTACCTGGTGGAGCCCATCCACAGTTAATATCTACACTACCTGGTGGAGCCCATCCATAGTTAATATGTACACTGCCTGGTGGAGCCCATCCACAGTTAATGTGTACACTGCCTGGTGGAGCCCATCCATAGTTAATATGTACACTGCCTGGTGGAACCCATCCACAGTTAATGTGTACACTGGCTGGAGGAGCCCATCCACTGTTAATATGTACTGTGCCTGGTGGAGCCCATCCACAGTTAATATGACACTGCCTGGTGGAGCCATCCACAGTTAATATGTACATTACCTGGTTGAGCCCTTCCACAGTTAATATGTACACTGCCTGGTGGAGCCCATTAACATTTAATGTGTACACTGGATGGTGGAGCCCATCCACCGTTAATATGTACACTGGCTAGTGAAGCCCATCCACAGTTAATGTGTACACTGCCTGGTGGAGCCCATCCACATTTAATATGTACACTGGCTGGTTGAGCCCATCGACAGTTAATATGTACACTGCCTGGTGGAGCCCATCCACAGTTAATGTGTACACTGGCTGGTGGATCCCATCCAAAGTTAATATGTACACTGCCTGGTGGAGCCCATCCACAGTTAATGTGTACACTGCCTGGTGGAGCCCATCCACAGTTAATATGTACACTGTCTGGTGGAGCCCATCCACAGTTAATATGTACACTGTCTGGTGGAGCCCATCCACAGTTAATATGTACACTACCTGGTGGTGCCCATCCATAGTTAATATGTACACTGCCTGGTGGAGCCCATCCACAGTTAATATGTACACTGGCTGGTTGAGCCCATCCACAGTTAATATGTACACTGCCTGGTGGAGCCCATTCACAGTTAATGTGTACACTGGCTGGTGGATCCCATCCAATGTTAATATGTACACTGCCTGGTGGAGCCCATCCACAGTTAAAATGTACACTGCCTGGTGGAGCCCATCCACAGTTAATATGTACACTGTCTGTTGGAGCCCATCCACAGTTAATATGTACACTACCTGGTGGAGCCCATCCACAGTTAATATGTACACTACTTGGTGATGCCCATCCATAGTTAATATGTACATTGCCTGGTGGAGCTCATCCACAATTAATGTGTACACTGGCTGGTGGAGCCCATCCACAGTTAATGTGTACACTGGCTGGTGGAGCCCTTCCATAGTTAATATGTACACTGGCTGGTGGAGCCCATCCAGAGCTAATATGACACTGCCTGGTGGAGCCCATCCACAGTTAATGTGTACACTGGCTGGTGGGGCCATCCATTGTTAATGTGTACACTGCCTGGTGGAGCCCATCCATAGTTAATATGTACACTGCCTGGTGGAACCCATCCACAGTTAATGTGTACACTGGCTGGTGGAGCCCATCCACAGTTAATATGTACTGTGCCTGGTGGAGCCCATCCACAGTTAATATGACACTGCCTGGTGGAGCCATCCACAGTTAATATGTACACTACCTGGTGGAGCCCATCCATAGTTAATATGTACATTACCTGGTTGAGCCCATCCACAGTTAATATATACACTGGCTGGTGGATCCCATCCACAGTTAATATGTACACTGCCTGGTAGAGCCCATCCACACTTAATATGTACACTGCCTGGTGGAGCCCGTCCACAGTTAATATGTACACTGCCTGGTGGAGCCCATCCACAGTTAATATGTACACTGCCTGGTGGAGGCCATCCACAGTTAATATGTACACTGCCTGGTGGAGCCCATCCACAGATAATATGTACACTACCTGGTGGAGCCCATCCACAGTTAATGTGTACACTACCTGGTGGAGCCCATCCACAGTTAATATCTACACTACCTGGTGGAGCCCATCCATAGTTAATATGTACACTGCCTGGTGGAGCCCATCCACAGTTAATGTGTACACTGCCTGGTGGAGCCCATCCATAGTTAATATGTACACTGCCTGGTGGAACCCATCCACAGTTAATGTGTACACTGGCTGGAGGAGCCCATCCACTGTTAATATGTACTGTGCCTGGTGGAGCCCATCCACAGTTAATATGACACTGCCTGGTGGAGCCATCCACAGTTAATATGTACATTACCTGGTTGAGCCCTTCCACAGTTAATATGTACACTGCCTGGTGGAGCCCATTAACATTTAATGTGTACACTGGATGGTGGAGCCCATCCACCGTTAATATGTACACTGGCTAGTGAAGCCCATCCACAGTTAATGTGTACACTGCCTGGTGGAGCCCATCCACATTTAATATGTACACTGGCTGGTTGAGCCCATCGACAGTTAATATGTACACTGCCTGGTGGAGCCCATCCACAGTTAATGTGTACACTGGCTGGTGGATCCCATCCAAAGTTAATATGTACACTGCCTGGTGGAGCCCATCCACAGTTAATGTGTACACTGCCTGGTGGAGCCCATCCACAGTTAATATGTACACTGTCTGGTGGAGCCCATCCACAGTTAATATGTACACTGTCTGGTGGAGCCCATCCACAGTTAATATGTACACTACCTGGTGGTGCCCATCCATAGTTAATATGTACACTGCCTGGTGGAGCCCATCCACAGTTAATATGTACACTGGCTGGTTGAGCCCATCCACAGTTAATATGTACACTGCCTGGTGGAGCCCATTCACAGTTAATGTGTACACTGGCTGGTGGATCCCATCCAATGTTAATATGTACACTGCCTGGTGGAGCCCATCCACAGTTAAAATGTACACTGCCTGGTGGAGCCCATCCACAGTTAATATGTACACTGTCTGTTGGAGCCCATCCACAGTTAATATGTACACTACCTGGTGGAGCCCATCCACAGTTAATATGTACACTACTTGGTGATGCCCATCCATAGTTAATATGTACATTGCCTGGTGGAGCTCATCCACAATTAATGTGTACACTGGCTGGTGGAGCCCATCCACAGTTAATGTGTACACTGGCTGGTGGAGCCCTTCCATAGTTAATATGTACACTGGCTGGTGGAGCCCATCCAGAGCTAATATGACACTGCCTGGTGGAGCCCATCCACAGTTAATGTGTACACTGGCTGGTGGGGCCATCCATTGTTAATGTGTACACTGCCTGGTGGAGCCCATCCATAGTTAATATGTACACTGCCTGGTGGAACCCATCCACAGTTAATGTGTACACTGGCTGGTGGAGCCCATCCACAGTTAATATGTACTGTGCCTGGTGGAGCCCATCCACAGTTAATATGACACTGCCTGGTGGAGCCATCCACAGTTAATATGTACACTACCTGGTGGAGCCCATCCATAGTTAATATGTACATTACCTGGTTGAGCCCATCCACAGTTAATATGTACACTGCCTGGTGGAGCCCATTAACATTTAATGTGTACACTGGATGGTGGAGCCCATCCACCGTTAATATGTACACTGGCTAGTGGAGCCCATCCACAGTTAATGTGTACACTGCCTGGTGGAGCCCATCCACATTTAATATGTACACTGGCTGGTTGAGCACATCCACAGTTAATATGTACACTGCCTGGTGGAGCCCATCCACAGTTAATGTGTACACTGCCTGGTCAAGCCCATCCACAGTTAATATATACACTGGCTGGTGGATCCCATCCACAGTTAATATGTACACTGCCTGGTAGAGCCCATCCACACTTAATATGTACACTGACTGGTGGAGCCCGTCCACAGTTAATATGTACACTGCCTGGTGGAGCCCATCCACAGTTAATATGTACACTGCCTGGTGGAGCCCATCCACAGTTAATATGTACACTGCCTGGTGGAGCCCATCCACAGTTAATATGTACACTGCCTGGTGGAGCCCATCCACAGTTAATGTGTACACTGCCTGGTGGAGCCCATCCACAGTTAATATCTACACTGCCTGGTGGAGCCCATCCACAGTTAATATGTACACTGCCTGGTGGAGCCCATCCACAGTTAATGTGTACACTGCCTGGTGGAGCCCATCCACAGTTAATATGTACACTGCTGGTGGAGCCCATCCACAGTTAATGTGTACACTGGTGGTGGAGCCCATCCACAGTTAATATGTACACTGCCTGGTGGAGCCCATCCACAGTTAATATGTACACTGCCTGGTGGAGCCCATCCACAGTTAATATGTACACTACCTGGTGGAGCCCATCCACAGTTAATATGTACACTGCCTGGTGGAGCCCATCCACAGTTAATATGTACACTGGCTGGTGGAGCCCATCCACAGTTAATGTGTACACTGGCTGGTGGAGCCCATCCATAGTTAATATGTACACTGGCTGGTGGAGCCCATCCAGAGCTAATATGACACTGCCTGGTGGAGCCCATCCACAGTTAATGTGTACACTGGCTGGTGGGGCCATCCATAGTTAATGTGTACACTGCCTGGTGGAGCCCATCCATAGTTAATATGTACACTGCCTGGTGGAACCCATCCACAGTTAATGTGTACACTGGCTGGTGGAGCCCATCCACAGTTAATATGTACTGTGCCTGGTGGAGCCCATCCACAGTTAATATGACACTGCCTGGTGGAGCCATCCACATTTAATATGTACACTACCTGGTGGAGCCCATCCATAGTTAATATGTACATTACCTGGTTGAGCCCATCCACAGTTAATATGTACACTGCCTGGTGGAGCCCATCAACATTTAATGTGTACACTGGATGGTGGAGCCCATCCACCGTTAATATGTACACTGGCTAGTGGAGCCCATCCACAGTTAATGTGTACACTGCCTGGTGGAGCCCATCCACATTTAATATGTACACTGGCTGGTTGAGCACATCCACAGTTAATATGTACACTGCCTGGTGGAGCCCATCCACAGTTAATGTGTACACTGGCTGGTGGATCCCATCCAAAGTTAATATGTACACTGCCTGGTGGAGCCCATCCACAGTTAATGTGTACACTGCCTGGTGGAGCCCATCCACAGTTAATATGTACACTGTCTGGTGGAGCCCATCCACAGTTAATATGTACACTGTCTGGTGGAGCCCATCCACAGTTAATATGTACACTACCTGGTGGTGCCCATCCATAGTTAATATGTACACTGCCTGGTGGAGCCCATCCACAGTTAATATGTACACTGGCTGGTTGAGCCCATCCACAGTTAATATGTACACTGCCTGGTGGAGCCCATCCAAAGTTAATATGTACACTGCCTGGTGGAGCCCATCCACAGTTAATATGTACACTGCCTGGTGGAGCCCATCCACAGTTAATATGTACACTATCTGGTGGAGCCCATCCACAGTTAATATGTACATTACCTGGTGGAGCCCATCCACAGTTAATATGTACATTACTTGGTGATGCCCATCCATAGTTAATATGTACACTGCCTGGTGGAGCCCATCCACAGTTAATATGTACACTGGCTGGTGGAGCCCATCCACAATTAATGTGTACACTGGCTGGTGGAGCCCATCCACAGTTAATGTGTACACTGGCTGGTGGAGCCCATCCATAGTTAATATGTACACTGGCTGGTGGAGCCCATCCAGAGCTAATATGACACTGCCTGGTGGAGCCCATCCACAGTTAATGTGTACACTGGCTTGTGGGGCCATCCATTGTTAATGTGTACACTGCCTGGTGGAACCCATTAACATTTAATGTGTACACTGGATGGTGGAGCCCATCCACCGTTAATATGTACACTGGCTAGTGGAGCCCATCCACAGTTAATGTGTACACTGGCTGGTGGAGCCCACCCACAGTTAATGTGTACACCGCCTGGTCAAGCCCATTCACAGTTAATGTGTACACTGCCTTGTCAAGCCCATCGACATTTAATATGTACACTGGCTTGTGGATCCCATCCACAGTTAATATGTAAACTGCCTGGTGGAGCCCATCCACAGTTAATATGTACACTGCCTGGTGGAGCCCATACACAGTTAATGTATACACTGGCTAGTGGAGCCCATCCACAGTTAATATGTACACTTGCTTGTGGAGCCCATCCACAGCTAATATGTACACTGGCTGGTGGCGCCCACCCACAGTTAATATGTACACTGCCTGGTGGAGCCCATCCACAGTTAATATGTAAACTACCTGGTGGAGACCATCCACAGTTAATATGAACACTGCCTGGTGGAGCCCATACACCGTTAATATGTACACTGCCTGGTGGAGCCCATCCACATTTAATATGTACACTACCTGGTGGAGCCCATCTATAGTTAATATGTACACTGGCTGGTGGAGCCCATCCACAGTTAATGTGTACACTAGCTGGTGGAGCCCATCCATAGTTACTATGTACACTGGCTGGTGGAGCCCATCCAGAGCTAATATGACACTGCCTGGTGGAGCCCATCCACAGTTAATGTGTACACTGGCTGGTGGGGCCCATCCATAGTTAATGTGTACACTGCCTGGTGGAGCCCATCCATAGTTAATATGTACACTGCCTGGTGGAGCCCATCCACAGTTAATGTGTACACTGGCTGGTGGAGCCCATCCACAGTTAATATGTACCGTGCCTGGTGGAGCCCATCCACAGTTAATATTTACACTGCCCGGTGGAGCCCATCCACAGTTAATATGTAAACAACCTGGTGGAGACCATCCACAGTTAATATTTACACTGCCCGGTGGAGCCCATCCACAGTTAATATGTAAACTACCTGGTGGAGACCATCCACAGTTAATATGTACACTGCCTGGTGGAGCCCATACACAGATAATATGTACACTGCCTGGTGGATCCCATCCACAGTTAATATGTACACTACCAGGTGGAGCCCATCCATAGTTAATATGTACACTGGCTGGTGGAGCCCATCCACAGTTAATGTGTACACTGGCTGGTGGAGCCCATCCACAGTTAATGTGTACACTGGCTGTTGGAGCCCATCCATAGTTACTATGTACACTGGCTGGTGGAGCCCATCCATAGCTAATATGACACTGCCTGGTGGAGCCCATCCACAGTTAATGTGTACACTGCCTGGTGTAGCCTATGCACAGTTAATGTATACACTGGCTAGTGGAGCCCATCCACAGTTAATATGTACACTGGCTGGTGGAGCCCATCCACAGCTAATATGTACACTGGCTGGTGGCGCCCACCCACAGTTAATATGTACACTGCCTGGTGGAGCCCATCCACAGTTAATGTGTACAATGGCTGGTGGAGCCCATCCACAGTTAATATGTACACTGGCTGGTGGAGCCCATCCACAGTTAATGTGTACAATGGCTGTTAGAGCCCATCCACAGTTAATGTGTACACTGGCTGGTGGAGCCCATCCACAGTTAATATGTACACTACCTGGTGGAGCCCATCCACAGTTAATATGTACACTACTTGGTGATGCCCATCCATAGCTAATATGTACACTGCCTGGTGGCGCCCACCCACAGTTAATATGTACACTGCCTGGTGGAGCCCATCCACAGTTAATGTGTACAATGGCTGGTGGAGCCCATCCACAGTTAATATGTACACTGGCTGGTGGCGCCCATCCACAGTTAATATGTACACTGGCTGGTGGAGCCCATCCACAGTTAATGTGTACAATGGCTGTTAGAGCCCATCCACAGTTAATATATACACTGGCTGGTGGAGCCCATCCACAGTTAATGTGTACACTGCCTGGTGGAGGCCATCCACAGTTAATATGTACACTGCCTTGTAGAGCCCATCCACAGTTAATGTGTACACTGGCTGGTGGAGCCCATCCACAGTTAATGTGTACACTGGCTGGTGGACCCCATCAACCGTTAATATGTACACTGGCTGGAGGAGCCCATCCACAGTTAATATGTACACTACCTGGTGGAGCCCATCCACAGTTAATATGTACCGTGCCTGGTGGAGCCCATCCACAGTTAATATGTTCACTGCCTGGTGGAGCCCATCCACAATTAATGTGTACACTGGCTGGTGGAGCCCATCCACAGTTAATATGTACACTGGCTGGTTGAGCCCATCCACAGGAAATGTGAACACTGCCTGGTGGAGCCCACCCACAGTTAATATGTACACTGGCTGGTGGAGCCCATCCACATTTAATGTTTACATTGCCTGGTGGAGCCCATCCACAGTTAATGTGTACACTGCCTGGTCAAGCCTATCCACAGTTAATGTGTTCACTGCCTGGTGGAGCCCATCCACAGTTAATGTTTACACTGCCTGGTGGAGCCCATCCACAATTAATATGTACACTGGCTGGTGGCGCCCATCCACAGCTAATATGTACACTGGCTGGTGGCGCCCACCCACAGTTAATATGTACACTGCCTGGTGGAGCCCATCCACAGTTAATATGTAAACTACCTGGTGGAGACCATCCACAGTTAATATGAACACTGCCTGGTGGAGCCCATACACCGTTAATATGTACACTGCCTGGTGGAGCCCATCCACATTTAATATGTACACTACCTGGTGGAGCCCATCTATAGTTAATATGTACACTGGCTGGTGGAGCCCATCCACAGTTAATGTGTACACTAGCTGGTGGAGCCCATCCATAGTTACTATGTACACTGGCTGGTGGAGCCCATCCAGAGCTAATATGACACTGCCTGGTGGAGCCCATCCACAGTTAATGTGTACACTGGCTGGTGGGGCCCATCCATAGTTAATGTGTACACTGCCTGGTGGAGCCCATCCATAGTTAATATGTACACTGCCTGGTGGAGCCCATCCACAGTTAATGTGTACACTGGCTGGTGGAGCCCATCCACAGTTAATATGTACCGTGCCTGGTGGAGCCCATCCACAGTTAATATTTACACTGCCCGGTGGAGCCCATCCACAGTTAATATGTAAACAACCTGGTGGAGACCATCCACAGTTAATATTTACACTGCCCGGTGGAGCCCATCCACAGTTAATATGTAAACTACCTGGTGGAGACCATCCACAGTTAATATGTACACTGCCTGGTGGAGCCCATACACAGATAATATGTACACTGCCTGGTGGATCCCATCCACAGTTAATATGTACACTACCAGGTGGAGCCCATCCATAGTTAATATGTACACTGGCTGGTGGAGCCCATCCACAGTTAATGTGTACACTGGCTGGTGGAGCCCATCCACAGTTAATGTGTACACTGGCTGTTGGAGCCCATCCATAGTTACTATGTACACTGGCTGGTGGAGCCCATCCATAGCTAATATGACACTGCCTGGTGGAGCCCATCCACAGTTAATGTGTACACTGGCTGGTGGGGCCCATCCATAGTTAATGAGTACACTGCCTGGTGGAGCCCATCCATAGTTAATATGTACACTGCCTGGTGGAGCCCATCCATAGTTAATGTGTACACTGGCTGGTGGAGCGCATCCACAGTTAATATGTACCGTGCCTGGTGGAGCCCATCCACAGTTAATATGTACACTGCCTGGTGGAGCCCACCCACAGTTAATATGTACACTGCCTGGTGGAGCCCACCCACAGTTAATGTGTACACTGCCTGGTCAAGCCCATTCACAGTTAATGTGTACACTGCCTTGTCAAGCCCATCGACATTTAATATGTACACTGGCTTGTGGATCCCATCCACAGTTAATATGTAAACTGCCTGGTGGAGCCCATCCACAGTTAATATGTACACTGCCTGGTGGAGCCCATACACAGTTAATGTATACACTGGCTAGTGGAGCCCATCCACAGTTAATATGTACACTTGCTTGTGGAGCCCATCCACAGCTAATATGTACACTGGCTGGTGGCGCCCACCCACAGTTAATATGTACACTGCCTGGTGGAGCCCATTCACAGTTAATGTGTACAATGGCTGGTGTAGCCCATCCACAGTTAATATGTACACTGGCTGGTGGCGCCCATCCACAGTTAATATGTACACTGGCTGGTGGATCCCATCCACAGTTAATGTGTACAATGGCTGGTGGAGCCCATCCACAGTTAATGTGTACACTGCCTGGTCAAGCCAATCCACAGTTAATATGTACACTAGCTGGTGGCGCCCATCAACAGTTAATATGTACACTGGCTGTTGGAGCCCATCCACAGTTAATATGTACACTGGCTGGTGGCGCCCATCCACAGCTAATATGTACATTGGCTGGTGGCGCCCACCCACAGTTAATATGTACACTGCCGGGTGGAGCCATCCACAGTTAATGTGTACAATGGCTGGTGGAGCCCATCCACAGTTAATATGTACAATGGCTGGTGGAGCCCATCCACAGTTAATGTGTACACTGGCTGGTGGAGCCCATCCATAGTTATTATGTACAATTCTACCTGGTGGAGCCCATCCATAGTTAATATGTACACTACCTGGTGGAGCCCATCCACAGTTAATGTGTACACTGCCTGGTGGAGCCATCCACAGTTAATATGTACACTGCCCGGTGGAGCCCATCAACAGTTAATATGTAAACTACCTGGTGGAGACCATCCACAGTTAATATTTACACTACCCGGTGGAGCCCATCCACAGTTAATATGTACACTACCTGGTGGAGCCCATCCATAGTTAATATGTACACTGGCTGGTGGAGCCCATCCACAGTTAATGTGTACACTGGCTGGTGGAGCCCATCCACAGTTAATGTGTACACTGGCTGGTGGAGCCCATCCATAGTTACTATGTACACTGGCTGGTGGAGCCCATCCAGCGCTAATATGACACTGCCTGGTGGAGCCCATCCACAGTTAATGTGTACACTGGCTGGTGGGGCCCATCCATAGTTAATGTGTACACTGCCTGGTGGAGCCCATCCATAGTTAATATGTACACTGCCTGGTGGAGCCCATCCACAGTTAATGTGTACACTGGCTGGTGGAGCCCATCCACAGTTAATATGTACCGTGCCTGGTGGAGCCCATCCACAGTTAATATGTACACTGCCTGGTGGAGCCCACCCACAGTTAATGTGTACTCTGCCTGGTCAAGCCCATCCACAGTTAATGTGTACACTGCCTGGTCAAGCCCATCCACAGTTAATATGTACACTGGCTGGTGGATCCCATCCACAGTTAATATGTACACTGCCTGGTGGAGCCCATCCACAGTTAATGTGTACACTGCCTGGTGGAGCCCATACACAGTTAATGTATACACTGGCTAGTGGAGCCCATCCACAGTTAATATGTACACTGGCTGGTGGAGCCCATCCACTGCTAATATGTACACTGGCTGGTGGCGCCCATCCACAGTTAATATGTACACTGGCTGGTGGATCCCATCCACAGTTAATGTGTACAATGGCTGGTGGAGCCCATCCACAGTTAATGTGTACACTGGCTGGTGGGGCCCATCCATAGTTAATGTGTACACTGCCTGGTGGAGCCCATCCACAGTTAATATGTACCGTGCCTGGTGGAGCCCATCCACAGTTAATGTGTACACTGCCTGGTGGAGCCCATCCACAGTTAATGTATACACTGGCTGGTGGAGCCCATCCACAGTTAATGTGTACATTGCCTGGTCAAGCCCATCCACAGTTAATATGTACCGTGCCTGGTGGAGCCCATCCACAGTTAATATTTACACTGGCTGGTAGAGCCCATCAACAGTTAATGTGTACACTGGCTGGGGGAGCTCATCCACAGTTAATATGTACACTGCCTGGTGGAGCCCATCCACAGTTAGTGTGTACACTGGATGGTGGAGCACATCCACCGTTAATATGTACACTGGCTGGTGGAGCCTATCCACAGTTAATGTGTACAATGCCTGGTGGAGCCCATCCACATTTAATATGTACACTGGCTGGTGGAGCCCATCCACAGTTAATATGTACACTGCCTGGTGGAGCCCATCCACAGTTAATGTGTACACTGCCTGGTGGAGCCTATACACAGTTAATGTATACACTGGCTAGTGGAGCCCATTCACAGTTAATATGTACACTGGCTGGTTGAGCCCATCCACAGCTAATATGTACACTGGCTGGTGGCGCCCACCCACAGTTAATATGTACACTACCTGGTGGAGCCCATCCACAGTTAATGTGTACAATGGCTGGTGGAGCCCATCCACAGTTAATATGTACACTGGCTGGTGGCGCCCATCCACAGTTAATGTGTACACTAGCTGGTGGAGCCCATCCACAGTTAATATGTACACTGCCTGGTGGAGCCCATCTACATTTAATGTCTACACTGCCTGGTGGAGCCCATCTACAGTTAATGTGTACACTGGTTGGTCGAGCCCATCCACAGTTAATGCGTAAACTGGCTGGTGGAGCCCATCCACAGTTAATATGTACACTGCCTGGTCAAACCCATCCACAGTTATTACGTATACTGGGTGGCGGCGCCCATCCACAGTTAATGTGTACACTGCCTGGTGGAGCCCATCCACAGTTAATGTTTACACTACCTGGTCAAACCCATCCACAGTTACTATGTACACTGGCTGGTGGATCCCATCCACAGTTAATGTTAACACTGCCTGGTCAAGCCCATCCACAGTTAATATGTACACTGGCTGGTGGATCCAATCCACAGTTAATGTATACACTGCCTGGTCAAGCCCTTCCACAGTTAATATTTACACTGCCTGGTGGAGCCCATCCACAGTTAATGTTTACACTGCCTGGTCAAGCCCATCCACAGTTAATATGTACACTGGCTGGTGGATCCCATCCACAGTTAAGTTGTACATTGTCTGGTGGAGCCCACCCACAGTTAATATGTACACTGCCTGGTGGAGCCCATCCATAGTTAATGTGTACACTGGCTGGTGGAGCCCATCCATAGTTAATATGTACACTGCCAGGTGGAGCCCATCCACAGTTAATGTGTACACTGGCTGGTGGAGCTCATCCACAGATAATGTGTACACTGGCTGGTGGAGCCCATCCAGAGTTAATATGTACAATTCTACCTGATGAAGCCCATCCATAGTTAATATGTACACTGCCTGGTGGAGCCCATCCACAGTTAATGTGTACAATGGCTGGTGGAGCCCGTCCACAGTTAATATTTACACTGGCTGGTGGAGCCCATCCACGGTTAATGTGTACACTGCCTGGTGGAGCCCATCCAGAGCTAATATGACACTGCCTGGTGGAGCCCATCCACAGTTAATGTGTACACTGGCTGGTGTAGCCCATCCACAGTTAATATGTACACTACCTGGTGGAGGCCATCCAAAGTTAATGTGTACACTGGCTGGTGGAGCCCATCCACAGTTAATATGTACACAGCCTGGTGGAGCCCATCCACAGTTAATGTGTACACTGGCTGCGGGAGCCCATCCACAGTTAATATATACACTGCCTGGTGGAGCCCATCGACAGTTAATGTGTACACTGGCTGGTGGAGCCCATCCACCGTTAATATGTACACTGGCTGGTGGAGCCCATCCACAGTTAATGTGTACACTGTCTGGTGGAGCCCATCCACAGTTAATATGTACACTGCCTGGTAGAGCCCATCCACAGTTAATGTGTACACTGGCTGGTGGAGCCCAACCACAGTTAATGTGTACACTGGCTGGTGGACCCCATCCACCGTTAATATGTACATTGGCTGGAGGAGCCCATCCATAGTTAATATGTACACTACCTGGTGGAGCCCATCCATAGTTAATAAGTACACTGCCTGGTGGAGCCCATCCACAGTTAATGTGTACACTGCCTGGTCAAGCCCATCCACAGTTAATATGTACACTGGCTGGTGGATCCCATCCACAGTTAATATGTACACTGCCTGGTGGAGCCCATCCACAGTTAATGTGTACACTGCCTGGTGGAGCCCATCCACAGTTAATGTATACACTGGCTGTTGGAGCCCATCCACAGTTAATGTGTACACTGCCTGGTCAAGCCCATCCACAGTTAATATGTACCGTGCCTGGTGGAGCCCATCCACAGTTAATATGACACTGCCTGGTGGAGCCATTCATAGTTAATATGTACACTGCCTGGTGGAGCCCATCCACAGTTAATATGTACACTGCCTGGTGGAGCCCATCCACAGTTAATATGTACACTGCCTGGTGGAGCCCATCCACAGTTAATGTGTACACTGACTGGTGGAGCCCATCCACAGTTAATATGTACACTGCCTGGTGGAGCCCATCCATAGTTAATATGTACACTGCCTGGTCAAACCCATCCACAGTTATTACGTATACTGGCTGGCGGCGCCCATCCACAGTTAATATATACACTGCCTGGTGGAGCCCATCCATAGTTAAGGTTTACACTGCCTGGTCAAGCCCATCCACAGTTAATGTGTACACTGCCTGGTCGAGCCCATCCACAGTTAATATGTACACTGGCTGGTGGAGCCCACCCACAGTTAATATGTACACTGCCTGGTGGAGCCCATCCACAGTTAATGTGTACACTGGCTGGTGGAGCCCATCCATAGTTAATATGTACACTGCCTGGTAGAGCCCATCAACAGTTAATGTGTACACTGGCTGGTGGAGCCCATCCATAGTTAATATGTACAATTCTACCTGGTGGAGCCCATCCATAGTTAATATGTACACTACCTGGTGGAGCCCATCCACAGTTAATGTGTACACTGGCTGGGGGAGCCCATCCACAGTTAATATGTACACTTCCTGGTGGAGCCCATCCACAGTTAATGTGTACACTCGCTGGAGGAGCCCATCCACAGTTAATGTGTACACTGGCTGGTGGAGCCAATCCATAGTTAATATGTACAATTCTACCTGGTGGAGCCCATCCATAGTTAATATGTACACTACCTAGTGGAGCCCATCCACAGTTAATGTGTACACTGCCTGGTGGAGCCCATCCTATGTTAATATGTACACTGCCTGTTGGAGCCCATCCACAGTTAATATGTACACTACCTGGTGGAATCCATCAATAGTTAATATGTACATTACCTGGTGGAGCCCATCCACAGTTAATATGTACACTGCTTGGTGGAGCCCATCAACATTTAATGTGTACACTGGATGGTTGAGCCCATCCACCGTTAATATGTACACTGGCTGGTGGAGCCCATCCACAGTTAATGTGTACACTGCCTGGTGGATCCCATCCACATTTAATATGTACACTGGCTGGTGGAGCCCATCCACAGTTAATGTTTACACTGCCTGGTGGAGCCCATCCACATTTAATATGTAAACTGGCTGGTGGAGCCCATCCACAGTTAATGTGTACACTGGCTGGTGGAGCCCATCCACAGTTAATGTGTACACTGGCTGGTGGACCCCATCACCGTTAATATGTACACTGGCTGGAGGAGCCCATCCATAGTTAATATGTACACTACCTGGTGGAGCCCATCCATAATAAATATGTACACTACCTGGTGGAGCCCATCCATAGTTAATATGTACACTGCCTGGTGGAGCCCATCCACAGTTAAAGTGTACACTGCCTGGTCAAGCCCATCCACAGTTAATATGTACACTGGCTGGTGGATCCCATCCACAGTTAATATGTATACTGCCTGGAGGAGCCCATCCACAGTTAATGTTTACACTGCCTGGTGGAGCCCATCCACAGTTAATGTGTACACTGCCTGGTCAAGCCCATCCACAGTTAATATGTACCGTGCCTGGTGGAGCCCATCCACAGTTAATATGACACTGCCTGGTTGAGCCATCCATAGTTAATATGTACACTGCCTGGTGGAGCCCATCCACAGTTAATATGTACACTGCCTGGTGGAGCCCATCCACAGTTAATATGTACACTGCCTGATGGAGCCCATCCACAGTTAATGTGTACACTGGCTGGTGGAGCCCATCCACAGTTAATATGTACACTGCCTGGTGGAGCCCATCCATAGTTAATATTTACACTGCCTGGTCAAACCCATCCACAGTTATTACGTATACTGGCTGGCGGCGCCCATCCACAGTTAATGTGTACACTGCCTGGTGGAGCCCATCCATAGTTAATGTTTACACTGCCTGGTCAAGCCCATCCACAGTTAATGTTTACACTGCCTGGTCGAGCCCATCCACAGTTAACATGTACACTGGCTGGTGGATCCCACCCACAGTTAATATGTACACTGCCTGGTGGAGCCCATCCACAGTTAATGTGTACACTGGCTGGTGGAGCCCATCCATAGTTAATATGTACACTGCCTGGTGGAGCCCATCAACAGTTAATGTGTACACTACCTGGTGGAATCCATCCATAGTTAATATGTATATTACCTGGTGGAGCCCATCCACAGTTAAAGTGTACACTGGCTGGGGGAGCCCATCCACAGTTAATATGTACATTGCCTGTTGGAGTCCATCCACAGTTAATGTGTACACTCGCTGGTGGAGCCCATCCACAGTTAATGTGTACACTGGCTGGTGGAGCCAATCCATAGTTAATATGTACAATTCTACCTGGTGGAGCCCATCCACAGTTAATGTGTACACTACCTGGTGGAGCCCATCCTATGTTAATATGTACACTGCCTGTTGGAGCCCTTCCACAGTTAATATGTACACTACCTGGTGGAACCCATCCATAGTTAATATGTACATTACCGGGTGGAGCCCATCCACAGTTAAAATGTACACTGCTTGGTGGAGCCCATCAACATTTAATGTGTACACTGGATGGTTGAGCCCATCCACCGTTAATATGTACACTGGCTGGTGGAGCCCATCCACAGTTAATGTGTACACTGCCTGGTGGAGCCCATCCACATTTAATATGTACACTGGCTGGTGAAGCCCATCCACAGTTAATGTGTACACTGCCTGGTGGAGCCCATCCACATTTAATATGTACACTGGCTGGTGGAGCCCATCCACAGTTAATGTGTACACTGGCTGGTGGAGCCCATCCACAGATAATGTGTACACTGGCTGGTGGACCCCATCCACCGTTAATATGTACACTAGCTGGAGGAGCCAATCCATAGTTAATATGTACACTACCTGGTGGAGCCTATCCATAGTAAATATGTACACTACCTGGTGGAGCCCATCCATAGTTAAAGTGTACACTGCCTGGTCAAGCCCATCCACAGTTAATATGTACACTGGCTGGTGGATCCCATCCACAGTTAATATGTATACTGCCTGGAGGAGCCCATCCACAGTTAATGTGTACACTGCCTGGTGGAGCCCATCCACAGTTAATGTGTACACTGCCTGGTCAAGCCCATCCACAGTTAATATGTACCGTGCCTGGTGGAGCCCATCCACAGTTAATATGACACTGCTGGTGGACCCATCCAAGTTAATATGTACACTGCTGGTGAGCCCATCCACAGTTAATATGTACACTCTGTGAGCCCATCCAAGTTAATACACACCCACAAAACACCACCACCCAGTAATATGACACTGCCTCGTTGAACCATCCATAGTTAATATGTACACTGCCTGGTGGAGCCCATCCGCAGTTAATATGTACACTGCCTGGTGGAGCCCATCCACAGTTAATATGTACACTGCCTGGTGGAGCCCATCCACAGTTAATGTGTACACTGGCTGGTGGAGCCCATCCATAGTTAATATTTACATTGCCTGGTGGAGCCCATCCACAGTTAATATGTACACTGCTTGGTCAAACCCATCCACAGTTATTACGTATACTGGCTGGCGGCGCCCATCCACAGTTAATGTGTAAACTGCCTGGTGGAGCCCATCCATAGTTAATGTTTACACTGCCTGGTCAAGCCCATCCACAGTTAATGTGTACACTGCCTGGTGGCGCCCACCCACAGTTAATATGTACAGTGGCTGGTGGAGCCCATCCACAGTTAATATGTACACTGCCTGGTGGAGCCCATCAGCAGTTAATGTGTACACTGGCTGAGGGAGCACATCCACAGTTAATATATACACTACCTGGTTGAGCCCATCCACAGTTAATAGGTACACTGGCTTGTGGAGCCCATCCACAGTTAATGTGTACACTGGCTGGTGGAGCCCATCCATAGTTAATATGTACACTACCTGGTGGAGCCCATCCACAGTTAATGTGTACACTGCCTGGTGGAGCCCATCCTATGTTTATATGTACACTGCCTGATGGAGCTCATCCACAGTTAATATGTACACTACCTGGTGGAGCCCATCCATAGTTAATATGTACACTGCCTGGTGGAGCCCATCCACAGTTAATGTGTACACTGCCTGGTCAAGCCCATCCACAGTTAATATGTACACTGGCTGGTGGATCCCATCTACAGTTAATATGTACACTGCCTGGTGGAGCCCATCCACAGTCAATGTGTACACTGCCTGGTGGAGCCCATCCACAGTTATTGTATACACTGGCTGGTGGAGCCCATCCACAGTTAATGTGTACACTGCCTGGTCAAGCCCATCCACAGTTAATATGTACCGTGCCTGGTGGAGCCCATCCAAAGTTTATATGACACTGCCTGGTGGAGCCATCCATAGTTAATATGTACAATGCCTGGTGGAGCCCATCCACAGTTAATATGTACAATGCCTGATGGAGCCCATCCACAGTTAATGTGTACACTGGCTGGTGGAGCCCATCCACAGTTAATATGTACACTGCCTGGTGGAGCCCATCCATAGTTAATATGTACACTGCCTGGTCAAACCCATCCACAGTTATTACGTATATTGGCTGGCGGCGCCCATCCACAGTTAATGTGTACAATGCCTGGTGGAGCCCATCCACATTTAATATGTACACTGCCTGATGGAGCCCATCAACAGTTAATATGTACACTGCCTGGTGGAGCCCATCCACAGTTAATGTGTACACTGGCTGGTGGAGCCCATCCACAGTTAATATGTACATTGCCTGGTGGAGCCCATCCATAGTTAATATGTACACTGCCTGGTCAAACCCATCCACAGTTATTACGTATACTGGCTGGCGGTGCCCATCCACAGTTAATGTGTACACTACCTGGTGGAGCCCATCCATAGTTAATGTTTACACTGCCTGGTCAAGCCCATCCACAGTTAATGTGTACACTGCCTGGTCAAGCCCATCCACAGTTAATATGTACACTGGCTGGTGGAGCCCACCCACAGTTAATATGTACACTGCCTGGTGGAGCCCATCAGCAGTTAATGTGTACACTGGCTGGTGTAGCCCATCCATAGTTAATATGTACACTGCCTGGTGGAGCCCATCCACAGTTAATGAGTACACTGGCTGGTGGAGTCCATCCATAGTTAATATGTACAATTCTACCTGGTGGAGCCCATCCATAGTTAATATGTACACTACCTGGTGGAGCCCATCCACAGTTAATGTGTACACTGGCTGGGGGAGCCCATCCACAGTTAATATATACACTGCCTGGTTGAGCCCATCCACAGTTAATATGTACACTGCCTGGTGGAGCCCATCCACAGTTAATGTGTACACTGGCTGGTGGAGCCCATCCAAAGTTAATGTGTACACTGGCTGGTGGAGCCCATCCATAGTTAATATGTACACTACCTGGTGGAGCCCATCCACAGTTAATGTGTACACTGCCTGATGGAGCCCATCCTATGTTAATATGTACACTGCCTGTTGGAGCCCATCCACAGTTAATATGTACACTGCTTGGTGGAGCCCATCAACATTTAATGCGTACACTGTATGGTTGAGCCCATCCACCGTTAATATGTACACTGGCTGGTGGAGCCCATCCACAGTTAATGTGTACACTGCCTGGTGGAGCCCATCCACAGTTAATGTGTACACTGGCTGGTGGAGCCCATCCGCAGTTAATGTGTACACTGGCTGGTGGAACCCATCCACCGTTAATATGTACACTGACTGGAGGAGCCCATCCATAGTTAATATGTACACTACCTGGTGGAGCCCATCCATAGTTAATATGTACACTGCCTGGTGGAGCCCATCCACAGTTAATGTGTACACTGCCTGGTCAAGCCCATCCACAGTTAATATGTACACTGGCTGGTGGATCCCATCCACAGTTAATATGTACACTGCCTGGTGGAGCCCATCCACAGTTAATGTGTACACTGCCTGGTGGAGCCCATCCACAGTTAATGTATACACTGCCTGGTGGAGCCCATCCACATTTATTATATACACTGGCTGGTGGAGCACATCCACAGTTAATGTGTACACTGCCTGGTGGAGCCCATCCACAGTTAATGTGTACACTGCCTGGTAGAGCCCATCCACAGTTAATGTGTACACTGGCTTGTGTAGCCCATCCACAGTTAATGTGTACACTGTCTGGTGGAGCCCATCCACAGTTAATATGTACACTGCCTGGTAGAGCCCATCACCAGTTAATGTGTACACTGGCTGGTGGAGCCCATCCACAGTTAATGTGTACACTGGCTGGTGGACCCCATCCACCGTTAATATGTACACTGGCTGATGGAGCCCATCCATAGTTAATATGTACACTACCTGGTGGAGCCCATCCATAGTTAATATGTACACTGCCTGGTAGAGCCCATCCACAGTTAATGTGTACAATGGCTGGTTGAGCCCATCCACAGTTATAGTTTACACTGTCTGGTGGAGCCCATCCACAGTTATTGTATACACTGGCTGGTGGAGCCCATCCACAGTTAATGTGTACACTGCCTGGTCAAGCCCATCCACAGTTAATATGTACCGTGCCTGGTGGAGCCCATCCACAGTTAATATGACACTGCCTGGTGGAGCCATCCATAGTTAATATGTACAATGCCTGGTGGAGCCCATCCACAGTTAATATGTACACTGCCTGGTGGAGCCCATCCACAGTTAATATGTACAATGCCTGATGGAGCCCATCCACAGTTAATGTGTACACTGGCTGGTGGAGCCCATCCACAGTTAATATGTACACTGTCTGGTGGAGCCCATCCATAGTTAATATGTACACTGCCTGGTCAAACCCATCCACAGTTATTACGTATACTGGCTGGCGGCGCCCATCCACAGTCAATGTGTACACTGCCTGGTGGAGCCCATCCACATTTAATATGTACACTGGCTGGTGGAGCCCATCCACAGTTAATGTGTACACTGGCTGGTGGACCCCATCCACCGTTAATATGTACACTGGCTGGAGGAGCCCATCCATAGTTAATATGACACTGCCTGGTTGAGCCATCCATAGTTAATATGTACACTGCCTGGTGGAGCCCATCCACAGTTAATATGTACACTGCCTGATGGAGCCCATCCACAGTTAATATGTACACTGCCTGGTGGAGCCCATCCACAGTTAATGTGTACACGGGCTGGTGGAGCCCATCCACAGTTAATATGTACATTGCCTGGTGGAGCCCATCCATAGTTAATATGTACACTGCCTGGTCAAACCCATCCACAGTTATTACGTATACTGGCTGGCGGCGCCCATCCACAGTTAATGTGTACACTGCCTGGTGGAGCCCATCCATAGTTAATGTTTACACTGCCTGGTCAAGCCCATCCACAGTTAATGTGTACACTGCCTGGACAAGCCCATCCACAGTTAATATGTACACTGGCTGGTGGAGCCCACCCACAGTTAATATGTACACTGCCTGGTGGAGCCCATCAGCAGTTAATGTGTACATTGGCTGGTGGAGCCCATCCATAGTTAATATGTACACTGCCTGGTGGAGCCCATCCACAGTTAATGAGTACACTGGCTGGTGGAGTCCATCCATAGTTAATATGTACAATTCTACCTGGTGGAGCCCGTCCATAGTTAATATGTACACTACCTGGTGGAGCCCATCCACACTTAATGTGTACACTGGCTGGGGGAGCCCATCCACAGTTAATATATACACTGCCTGTTTGAGCCCATCCACAGTTAATATGTACACTGCCTGGTGGAGCCCATCCACAGTTAATGTGTACACTGGCTGGTGGAGCCCATCCAAAGTTAATGTGTACACTGGCTGGTGGAGCCCATCCATAGTTAATATGTACACTACCTTGTGGAGCCCATCCACAGTTAATGTGTACACTGCCTGGTGGAGCCCATGCTATGTTAATATGTACACTGCCTGTTGGAGCCCATCCACAGTTAATATGTACACTACCTGGTGGAACCCATCCATAGTTAATATGTATATTACCTGGTGGAGCCCATCCACTGTTAATATGTACACTGCTTGGTGGAGCCCATCAACATTTAATGTGTACACTGTATGGTTGAGCCCATCCACCGTTAATATGTACACTGGCTGGTGGAGCCCATCCACAGTTAATGTGTACACTGCCTGGTGGAGCCCATCCACATTTAATATGTACACTGGCTGGTGGAGCCCATCCACAGTTAATGTGTACACTGGCTGGTGGAGCCCATCTGCAGTTAATATGTACACTGGCTGGAGGAACCCATCCATAGTTAATATGTACACTACCTGGTGGAGCCCATCCATAGTTAATATGTACACTGCCTGGTGGAGCCCATCCACAGTTAATGTGTACACTGCCTGGTCAAGCCCATCCACAGTTAATATGTACACTGGCTGGTGGATCCCATCCACAGTTAATATGTACACTGCCTGGTGGAGCCCATCCACAGTTAATGTGTACACTGCCTGGTGAAGCCCATCAACAGTTAATGTATACATTGCCTGGTGGAGCCCATCCACATTTATTATATACACTGGCTGGTGAAGCACATCCACAGTTAATGTGTACACTGCCTGGTGGAGCCCATCCACAGTTAATGTGTACACTGCCTGGTAGAGCCCATCCACAGTTAATGTGTACACTGGCTGGTGGAGCCCATCCACAGTTAATGTGTACACTGTCTGGTGGAGCCCATCCACAGTTAATATGTACACTGCCTGGTAGAGCCCATCCACAGTTAATGTGTACACTGGCTGGTGGAGCCCATCCACAGTTAATATGTACACTGCTTGGTCAAACCCATCCAAAGTTATTACGTATACTGGCTGGCGGCGCCCATCCACAGTTAATGTGTAAACTGCCTGGTGGAGCCCATCCACAGTTAATGTGTACACTGCCTGGTGGAGCCCATCCACAGTTAATGTGTACACTGCCTGGTCAAGCCCATCCACAGTTAATATGTACCGTGCCTGGTGGAGCCCATCCACAGTTAATATGACACTGCCTCGTTGAACCATCCATAGTTAATATGTACACTGCCTGGTGGAGCCCATCCGCAGTTAATATGTACACTGCCTGGTGGAGCCCATCCACAGTTAATATGTACACTGCCTGGTGGAGCCCATCCACAGTTAATGTGTACACTACCTGGTGGAGCCCATCCATAGTTAATATGTACACTGCCTGTTAGAGCCCATCCACAGTTAATGTGTACACTAGCTGGTGGAGCCCATCCACAGTTAATGTGTACACTGCCTAGTGGACCCCATACACCGTTAATATGTACACTGGCTGATGGAGCCCATCCATAGTTAATATGTACACTACCTGGTGGAGCCCATCCATAGTTAATATGTACACTGCCTGGTGGAGCCCATCCACAGTTAATGTGTACACTGCCTGGTCAAGCCCATCCACAGTTAATATGTACACTGGCTGGTGGATCCCATCTACAGTTAATATGTACACTGCCTGGTGGAGCCCATCCACAGATATAGTGTACACTGCCTGGTGGAGCCCATCCATAGTTATTGTATACACTGGCTGGTGGAGCCCATCCACAGTTAATGTGTACACTGCCTGGTCAAGCCCATCCACAGTTAATATGACACTGCCTGGTGGAGCCATCCATAGTTAATATATATACTGCCTGGTGGAGCCCATCCACAGTTAATATCTACACTACCTGGTGGAACCCATCCATAGTTAATATGTACATTACCTGGTGGAGCCCATCCACAGTTAATATGTACACTGCCTGGTGGAGCCCATCCACAGTTAATGTGTACACTGCCTGGTGGAGCCCATCCACAGTTAATGTGTGCACTGGCTGGTGGACCCCATCCACCGTTAATATGTACACTGGCTGGAGGAGCCCATCCATAGTTAATATGTACACTACCTGTTGGAGCCCATCCATAGTTAATATGTACACTGCCTGTTGGAGCCTATCCACAGTTAATGTGTACACTGCCTGGTCAAGCCCATCCACAGTTAATATGTACACTGGCTGGTGGATCCCATCCACAGTTAATATGTACACTGCCTAGTGGAGCCCATCCACAGTTAATGTATGCACTGGCTGGTGGAGCCCATCCACAGTTAATGTGTACACTGCCTGGTCAAGCCCATCTACAGTTACTATGTACACTGCCCTGTGGAGCCCATCCACAGTTAATATGTACACTGCCTGGTGGAACCCATCCACAGATAATATGTACACTGCCTGGTGTAGCCCATCCACAGTTAATGTGTACACTGCCTGGTGTAGCCCATCCACAGTTAATGTGTACACTGCCTGGTCAAGCCCATCCACAGTTAATATGTACACTGGCTGGTGGATCCCATCCACAGTTAATATGTACACTGCCTGGTGGAGCCCATCCACAGTTAATGTATACACTGGCTGGTGGAGCCCATCCACAGTTAATGTGTACACTGCCTGGTCAAGCCCATCTACAGTTAATATGTACACTGCCCTGTGGAGCCCATCCACAGTTAATATGTACACTGCCTGGTGGAGCCCATCCACAGATAATATGTACACTGCCCGGTGGAGCCCATCCACAGTTAATATGTACACTGCCTGGTGGAGCCCATCCACAGTTAATATGTACACTGCCTGGTGGAGCCCATCCACAGTTAATGTGTACACTGCCTGGTGGAGCCCATTCACAGTTAATATGTACACTGCCTGGTGGAGCCCATCCACAGTTAATATGTACACTGCCTGGTGAAGCCCATCCACAGTTAATATGTACACTGGCAGGTGGATCCCATCCACAGTTAATGTATACACTGGATGGTTGAGCACATCCACCGTTAATATGTACACTTGCTGGTGGAGCCCATCCACAGTTAATGTATACACTGCCTGGTGGAGCCCATCCACATTTAATATGTACACTGGCTGGTGGAGCCCATCCACATTTAATGTGCACAGTGCCTGGTGGAGACCATCCACAGATAATGTGTACACTGCCTGGTAGAGCCCATCCACAGTTAATGTGTACACTTGCTGGTGGAGCTCATCCACCGTTAATATGTACACTGGCTGGTGGAGCCCATCCACAGTTAATGTGTACACTGTCTGGTGGAGCCAATCCACAGTTAATATGTACACTGCCTGGTAGAGCCCATCCACAGTTAATGTGTACACTGGCTGGTGGAGCCCATCCACAGTTAATGTGTACACTGGCTGGTGGAGCCCATCCACAGTTAATGTGTACACTGCCTGGAAGAGCCCATCCACATGTAATATGTACACTGGCTGGTGGAGCCCATCCACAGTTAATGTGTCCACTGCCTGGTGGAGCCCATCCACATTTAATATGTACACTGGCTGGTGGAGCCCATCCACAGTTAATGTGTACACTGGCTGGTGGAGCCCATCCACAGTTAATGTGTACACTGGCTGGTGGACCCCATCCACCGTTAATATGTACACTGGCTGGAGGAGCCAATCCATAGTTAATATGTACACTACCTGGTGGAGCCCATCCATAGTTAATATGTACACTGCCTGGTGGAGCCCATACACAGTTAATATCTACACTACCTGGTGGAACCCATCCATAGTTAATATGTACATTACCTGTTGGAGCCCATCCACAGTTAATATGTACACTGCCTGGTGGAGCCCATCCACAGTTAATGTGTACACTGCCTGGAAGAGCCCATCCACATGTAATATGTACACTGGCTGGAGCCCATCCACATAATACACCTGGTGGAGCACCTCCACATTTAATATGTACACTGGCTGGTGGAGCCCATCCACAGTTAATGTGTACACTGGCTGGTGGAGCCCATCCAACGTTAATATGTACACTGGCTGGAGGAGCCCATCCACAGTTAATATGTACACTACCTGGTGGAGCCCATCCATAGTTAATATGTACACTGCCTGGTGGAGTCTATCCACAGTTAATGTGTACACTGCCTGGTCAAGCCCATCCACAGTTAATATGTACACTGGCTGGTGGATCCCATCCACAGTTAATATGTACACTGCCTGGTAGAGCCCATCCACAGTTAATGTGTACACTGCCTGGTGGAGCCCATCCACAGTTAATGTATACACTGGCTGGTGGAGCCCATCCACAGTTAATGTGTACACTGCCTGGTCAAGCCCATCTACAGTTAATATGTACATTGCCCGGTGGAGCCCATCCACAGTTAATATGTACACTGCCTGGTGGAGCCCATTCACAGTTAATATGTACAGTGCCCGGTGGAGCCCATCCACAGTTAATATGTACAGTGCCCGGTGGAGCCCATCCACAGTTAATATGTACACTGCCTGGTGGAACCCATCCACAGTTAATATGTACACTGCCTGGTGGAGCCCATCCACAGTTAATGTGTACACTGCCTGATGGAGCCCATCCACAGTTAATGTGTACACTGCCTGGTCAAGCCCATCCACAGTTAATATGTACACTGGCTGGTGGATCCCATCCACAGTTAATATGTACACTGCCTGGTGGAGCCCATCCACAGTTAATGTGTACACTGCCTGGTGGAGCCCATCCACAGTTAATGTATACACTGGATGGTGGAGCCCATCCACAGTTAATGTGTACACTGCCTGGTCAAGCCCATCTACAGTTAATATGTACACTGCCCTGTGTAGCCCATCCACAGATAATATGTACACTGCCTGGTGGAGCCCATCCACAGTTAATATGTACACTGCCTGGTGGAGCCCATCCACAGTTAATGTGTACACTGCCTGTTCATGCCCATCCACAGTTAATATGTACACTGGCTGGTGGATCCCATCCACAGTTAATATGTACACTGCCTGGTGGAGACCCATCCACAGTTAATGTGTACATTGCCTGGTGTAGCCCATCCACAGTTAATGTATACACTGCCTGGTGGAGCCCATCAACATTTAATGTGTACACTGGATGGATGAGCCCATCCACCGTTAATATGTACACTGGCTGGTGGAGCCCATCCACAGTTAATGTGTACACTGGCTGGTGGAGCCCATCCACAGTTAATGTGTACACTGGCTGGTGGACCCCATCCACCGTTAATATGTACACTGGGTGGAGGAGCCCATCCATAGTTAATATATACTCTACCTGGTGGAGCCCATCCATAGTTAATATGTACACTGCCTGGTGGAGCCCATCCACAGTTAATGTGTACACTGCCTGGTCAAGCCCATCCACAGTTAATATGTACACTGGCTGGTGGATCCCATCCACAGTTAATATGTACACTGCCTGGTGGAGCCCATCCACAGTTAATGTGTACACTGCCTGGTGGAGCCAATCCACAGTTAATGTATACACTGGCTGGTGGAGCCCATCCACAGTTAATGTGTACACTGCCTGGTCAAGTCCATCTACAGTCAATATGTACACTGCCCGGTGGAGACCATCCATAGTTAATATGTACACTGCCTGGTGGAGCCCATCCACAGTTAATGTGTACACTGCCTGGTCAAGCCCATACACAGTTAATATGTACACTGGCTGGTGGATCCCATCCACAGTTAATATGTACACTGCCTGGGGGAGCCCATCCACAGTTAATGTGTACACTGGCTGTTGGAGCCCATCCACAGTTAATGTGTACACTGGCTGGTGGAGCCAATCCATAGTTAATATGTACAATTCTACCTGGTGGAGCCCATCCATAGTTAATATGTACACTACCTGGTGGAGTCCATCCACTGTTAATGTGTACACTGCCCGGTGGAGCCCATCCACAGTTAATATGTACACTGCCTGGTGGAGCCCATCCACAGTTAATATGTACAGTGCCCGGTGGAGCCCATCCACAGTTAATATGTACAGTGCCCGGTGGAGCCCATCCACAGTTAATATGTACACTGCCTGGTGGAACCCATCCACAGTTAATATGTACACTGCCTGGTGGAGCCCATCCACAGTTAATGTGTACACTGCCTGATGGAGCCCATCCACAGTTAATGTGTACACTGCCTGGTCAAGCCCATCCACAGTTAATATGTACACTGGCTGGTGGATCCCATCCACAGTTAATATGTACACTGCCTGGTGGAGCCCATCCACAGTTAATGTGTACACTGCCTGGTGGAGCCCATCCACAGTTAATGTATACACTGGATGGTGGAGCCCATCCACAGTTAATGTGTACACTGCCTGGTCAAGCCCATCTACAGTTAATATGTACACTGCCCTGTGTAGCCCATCCACAGATAATATGTACACTGCCTGGTGGAGCCCATCCACAGTTAATATGTACACTGCCTGGTGGAGCCCATCCACAGTTAATGTGTACACTGCCTGTTCATGCCCATCCACAGTTAATATGTACACTGGCTGGTGGATCCCATCCACAGTTAATATGTACACTGCCTGGTGGAGACCCATCCACAGTTAATGTGTACATTGCCTGGTGTAGCCCATCCACAGTTAATGTATACACTGCCTGGTGGAGCCCATCAACATTTAATGTGTACACTGGATGGATGAGCCCATCCACCGTTAATATGTACACTGGCTGGTGGAGCCCATCCACAGTTAATGTGTACACTGGCTGGTGGAGCCCATCCACAGTTAATGTGTACACTGGCTGGTGGACCCCATCCACCGTTAATATGTACACTGTGTGGAGGAGCCCATCCATAGTTAATATATACTCTACCTGGTGGAGCCCATCCATAGTTAATATGTACACTGCCTGGTGGAGCCCATCCACAGTTAATGTGTACACTGCCTGGTCAAGCCCATCCACAGTTAATATGTACACTGGCTGGTGGATCCCATCCACAGTTAATATGTACACTGCCTGGTGGAGCCCATCCACAGTTAATGTGTACACTGCCTGGTGGAGCCAATCCACAGTTAATGTATACACTGGCTGGTGGAGCCCATCCACAGTTAATGTGTACACTGCCTGGTCAAGCCCATCTACAGTCAATATGTACACTGCCCGGTGGAGACCATCCATAGTTAATATGTACACTGCCTGGTGGAGCCCATCCACAGTTAATGTGTACACTGCCTGGTCAAGCACATCCACAGTTAATATGTACACTGGCTGGTGGATCCCATCCACAGTTAATATGTACACTGCCTGGGGGAGCCCATCCACAGTTAATGTGTACACTGGCTGGTGGAGCCCATCCACAGTTAATGTGTACACTGGCTGGTGGAGCCAATCCATAGTTAATATGTACAATTCTACCTGGTGGAGCCCATCCATAGTTAATATGTACACTACCTGGTGGAGCCCATCCACTGTTAATGTGTACACTGCCTGGTGGAGCCCATCCTATGTTAATATGTACACTGCCCGTTGGAGCCCATCCACAGTTAATATGTACACTACCTGGTGGAACCCATCCATAGTTAATATGTACATTACCTGGTGGAGCCCATCCACATTTAATATGTACACTGGCTGGTGGAGCCCATCCACAGTTAATATGTACACTGCCTGGTGGAGCCCATCCACTGTTAATATGTACACTGCCCGGTGGAGCCCATCCACAGTTAATATGTACCCTGCCTGGTAGAGCCCATCCACAGTTAATATGTACGCTGCCTGGTGGAGCCCATCCACAGTTAATGTGTACACTGCCTGGTGGAGCCTATCCACAGTTACTATGTACACTGCCTGGTGGAGCCCATCCACAGTTAATGTGTACACTGCCTGGTCAAGCCCATCCACAGTTAATATGTACACTGGCTGGTGGATCCCATCCACAGTTAATATGTACACTGCCTGGTGGAGCCCATCCACAGTTAATGTGTACATTGCCTGGTGGAGCCCATCCACAGTTAATGTATACACTGCCTGGTGGAGCCCATCAACAATTAATATGTACACTGGATGGTTGAGCCCATCCACCGTTAATATGTACACTGGCTGGTGGAGCCCATCCACAGTTAATGTGTACACTGGCTGGTGGAACCCATCCACATTTAATGTGTACACTGGCTGGTGGACCCCATCCACCGTTAATATGTACACTGGGTGGAGGAGCCCATCCATAGTTAATATGTACACTACCTGATGGAGCCCATCCACATTTAATGTGTACACTGCCTGGTCAAGCCCATCCACAGTTAATATGTACACTGGCTGGTGGATCCCATCCACAGTTAATATGTACACTGCCTGGTGGAGCCCATCCACAGTTAATGTGTACACTGCCTGGTGGAGCCCATCCACAGTTAATGTATACACTGGCTGGTGGAGCCTATCCACAGTTAATGTGTACACTGCCTGGTCAAGCCCATCTACAGTTAATATGTACACTGCCCGGTGGAGACCATCCATAGTTAATATGAACACTGCCTGGTGGAGCCCATCCACAGTTAATGTATACACTACCTGGTCAAGCCCATCCACAGTTAATATGTACACTGGCTGGTGGATCCCATCCACAGTTAATGTGTACACCTCCTGGGGGAGCCCATCCACAGTTAATGTGTACACTGGCTGGTGGAGCCCATCCACAGTTAATGTGTACACTGGCTGGTGGATCCAATCCATAGTTAATATGTACAATTCTACCTGGTGGAGCCCATCCATAGTTAATATGTACACTACCTGGTGGAGCCCATCCACAGTTAATGTGTACCCTGCCTGGTGGAGCCCATCCTATGTTAATATGTACACTGCCCGTTGGAGCCCATCCACAGTTAATATGTACACTGGCTGGTGGACCCCATCCACCTTTAATATGTACACTGGGTGGAGGAGCCCATCCATAGTTAATATATACACTACCTGGTGGAGCCCATCCATAGTTAATATGTACACTGCCTGGTGGAGCCCATCCACAGTTAATGTGTACACTGGCTGGTGGATCCCATCCATAGTTAATATGTACACTGCCTGGTCAAGCCCATCCACAGTTAATATGTACACTGGCTGGTGGATCCCATCCACAGTTAAAATGTACACTGCCTGGTGGAGCCCATCCACAGTTAATATGTACACTGCCTGGTGGAGCCCATCCACAGTTAATATGTACACTGCCTGGTGGAGCCCATCCACAGTTAATGTGTACACTGCCTGGTGGAGCCCATCCACAGTTAATATGTACACTGCCTGGTGGAGCCCATCCACAGTTAATGTGTACACTGCCTGGTGGAGCCCATCCACAGTTAATATGTACACTGCCTGGTGGAGCCCATCCACAGTTAATGTGTACACTGCCTGGTGAAGCCCATCCACAGTTAATGTGTACATTGCCTGGTGGAGCCCATCCACAGTTAATCTATACACTGCCTGGTGGAGCCCATCAACATTTAATATGTACACTGGATGGTTGAGCCCATCCACCGTTAATATGTACACTGGCTGGTGGAGCCCATCCACAGTTAATGTGTAAACTGGCTGGTGGAGCCCATCCACAGTTAATGTGTACACTGGCTGGTGGACACCATCCACCGTTAATATGTAAACTGGGTGGAGGAGCCCATCCACCGTTAATGTGTACACTGCCTGGTCAAGCCCATCCACAGTTAATATGTACACTGGCTGGTGTATCCCATCCACAGTTAATATGTAAACTGCCTGGTGGAGCCCATCTACAGTTAATGTGTACACTGCCTGGTGGAGCCCATCCACAGTTAATGTATACACTGGCTGGTGGAGCCTATCCACAGTTAATGTGTACACTGCCTGGTCAAGCCCATCTACAGTTAATATGTACACTGCCCGGTGGAGACCATCCATAGTTAATATGATCACTGCCTGGTGGAGCCCATCCACAGTTAATGTGTACACTGCCTGGTCAAGCCCATCCACAGTTAATATGTACACTGGCTGGTGGATCCCATCCACAGTTAATATGTACACTGCCTGGGGGAGCCCATCCACAGTTAATGTGTACACTGGCTGGTGGAGCCCATCCACAGTTAATGTGTACACAGGCTGGTGGAGCCAATCCATAGTTAATATGTACAATTCTACCTGGTGGAGCCCATCCATAGTTAATATGCACACTACCTGGTGGAGCCCATCCACAGTTAATGTTTACCCTGCCTGGTGGAGCCCATCTTATGTTAATATGTACACTGCCCGTTGGAGCCCATCCACAGTTAAAATGTACACTGGCTGGTGGACCCCATCCACCGTTAATATGTACACTGGGTGGAGGAGCCCATCCATAGTTAATATATACACTACCTGGTGGAGCCCATCCATAGTTAATTTGTACACTGCCTGGTGGAGCCCATCCACAGTTAATGTGTACACTGCCTGGTCAAGCCCATCCACAGTTAATATGTACACTGGCTGGTGGATCCCATCCACAGTTAATATGTACACTGCCTGGTGGAGCCCATCCACAGTTAATGTGTACACGGCTTGGTGGAGCCCATCCACAGTTAATGTGTACACTGCCTGGTCAAGCCCATCTACAGTTAATATGTACACTGCCCGGTGGAGACCATCCATAGTTAATATGTACACTGCCTGGTGGAGCCCATCCACAGTTAATGTGTACACTGCCTGGTCAAGCCCATCCACAGTTAATATGTACATTGGCTGGTGGATGCCATCCACAGTTAATATGTACACTGCCTGGGGGAGCCCATCCACAGTTAATGTGCACACTGGCTGGTGGAGCCCACCCACAGTTAATGTGTACACTGCCTGGTGGAGCCCATCCACAGTTAATGTGTATAATGCCTGGTGGAGCCCATCCACAGTTAATGTATACACTGGCTGGTGGAGCCCATCCACAGTTAATGTGTACACTGCTTGGTCAAGCCCATCTACAGTTAATATGTACAATGCCCGGTGGAGCCCATCCACAGTTAATATGTACATTGCCTGTTGGAGCCCATCCACAGTTAATATGTACACTGCCTGGTGGAGCCCATCCACAGTTAATATGTACACTGCCTGGTGGAGCCCATCCACAGTTAATATGTACACTGCCTGGTGGAGCCCATCCACAGTTAATGTGTACACTGCCTGGTGGAGCCCATCCACAGTTAATATGTACACTGCCTTGTGGAGCCCATCCACAGTTAATGTGTACACTGCCTGGTCAAGCCCATCCACAGTTAATATGTACACTGGCTGGTGGATCCCATCCACAGTTAATATGTACACTGCCTGGTGGAGCCCATCCACAGTTAATGTGTACACTGCCTGGTGGAGCCCATCCACAGTTAATGTATACACTGCCTGGTGGAGCCCATCAACATTTAATGTGTACACTGGATGGTTTAGCCCATCCACCGTTAATATGTACACTGGCTGGTGGAGCACATCCACAGTTAATATGTGTACACTGGCTGGTGGAGCCCATCCACAGTTAATGTGTACACTGGCTGGTGGACCCCATCCACCGTTAATATGTACACTGCGTGGAGGAGCCCATCCATAGTTAATATATACACTACCTGGTGGAGCCCATCCATAGTTAATATGTACACTGCCTGGTGGAGCCCATCCACAGTTAATGTGTACACTGCCTGGTTAAGCCCATCCACAGTTAATATGTACACTGGCTGGTGGATCCCATCCACAGTTAATATGTACACTGCCTGGTGGAGCCCATCCACAGTTAATGTGTACACTGCCTGGTGGAGCCCATCCACAGTTAAGGTATACACTGGCTGGTGGAGCCCATCCACAGTTAATGTGTACACTGCCTGGTCAAGCCCATCTACAGTTAATATGTACACTGCCCGGTGGAGACCATCCACAGTTAATATGTACACTGCCGGGTGGACCCCATCCACAGTTAATGTGTACAATGCCTGGTCAAGCCCATCCACAGTTAATATGTACACTGGCTGGTGGATCCCATCCACAGTTAATATGTACACTTCCTGGTGGAGCCCATCCACAGTTAATGTATACACTGCCTGGTTGAGCCCATCAACATTTAATGTGTACACTGGATGGTTGAGCCCATCCACCGTTAATATGTACACTGGCTGGTGGAGCCCATCCACAGTTAATGTGTACACTGCCTGGTGGAGCCAATCCATAGTTAATATGTACAATTCTACCTGGTGGAGCCCATCCATAGTTAATATGTACACTACCTGGTGGAGCCCATCCACAGTTAATGTGTACACTGCCTGGTGGAGCCCATCCTATGTTAATATGTACACTGCCTGTTGGAGACCATCCACAGTTAATATGTACACTACCTGGTGGAACCCATCCATAGTTAATATGTACATTACCTGTTGGAGCCCATCCACAGTTAATATGTACACTGCCTGGTGGAGCCCATCAACATTTAATGTGTACACTGGATGATTGAGCCTATCCACCGTTAATATGTACACTGGCTGGTGGAGCCCATCCACAGTTAATGTGTACACTGCCTGGTAGAGCCCATCCACATTTAATATGTACACTGGCTGGTGGAGCCCATCCACAGTTAATGTGTACACTGCCTGGTGGAGCCCATCCACATTTAATATGTACACTGGCTGGTGGAGCCCATCCACAGTTAATATGTACACTGCCTGGTGGAGCCCATCCACAGTTAATGTGTACACTGCCTGGTTGAGCCCATCCACAGTTAATGTATACACTGGCTGGTGGAGCCCATCCACAGTTAATGTGTACACTGCCTGGTCAAGCCCATCTACAGTTAATATGTACACTGCCCGGTGGAGACCATCCAAAGTTAATATGTACTCTGCCTGGTGGAGCCCATCCACAGCTAATGTGTACACTGGATGGTTGAGCCCATCCACCGTTAATATGTACACTGGCTGGTGGAGCCCATCCACAGTTAATATGTACACTGCCTGGTGGAGCCCATCCACATTTAATATGTACACTGCCTGGTGGAGACCATCCACAGTTAATGTGTACACTGCCTGGTAGAGCCCATCCACAGTTAATGTGTACACTTGCTGGTGGAGCCCATCCACCGTTAATATGTACACTGGCTGGTGGAGCCCATCCACAGTTAATGTGTACACTGTCTGTTGGAGCCCATCCACAGTTAATATGTACACTGCCTGGTAGAGCCCATCCACAGTTAATGTGTACACTGGCTGGTGGAGCCCATCAACAGTTAATGTGTACACTGGCTGGTGGACCCCATCGACCGTTAATATGTACACTGGCTGGAGGAGCCCATCCATAGTTAATATTTACACTACCTGGTGGAGCCCATCCACAGTTACTATCTACACTACCTGGTGGAACCCATCCATAGTTAATATGTACATTACCTGGTGGAGCCCATCCACAGATAATATGTACACTGCCTGGTGGAGCCCATCAACATTTAATGTGTACACTGGATGGTTGAGCCCATCCACTGTTAATATGTACACTGGCTGGTGGAGCCCATCCACAGTTAATGTGTACACTGCCTGGATGAGCCCATCCACATGTAATATGTACACTGGCTGGTGGAGCCCATCCACAGTTAATGTGTACACTGCCTGGTGGAGCCCATCAACATTTAATGTGTACACTGGATGGTTGAGCCCATCCACCGTTAATATGTACACTGGCTGGTTGAGCCCATCAACAGTTAATATGTGTACACTGGCTGGTGGAGCCCATCCACAGTTAATGTGTGCACTGGCTGGTGGACCCCATCCACCGTTAATATGTACACTGGGAGGAGGAGCCCATCCGTAGTTAATATATAGACTACCTGGTGGAGCCCATCCATAGTTAATATGTACATTGCCTGGTGGAGCCCATCCACAGTTAATGTGTACACTGCCTGGTCAAGCCCATCCACAGTTAATATGTACACTGGCTGGTGGATCCCATCCACAGTTAATATGTACACTGCCTGGTGGAGTCCATCCACAGTTAATGTGTACACTGCCTGGTAGAGCCCATCCACAGTTAATGTATACACTGGCTGGTGGAGCCCATCCACAGTTATTGTGTACACTGCCTGGTCAAGCCCATCTACAGTTAATATGTACACTGCCCGGTGGAGACCATCCACAGTTAATATGTACACTGCCTGGTGGAGCCCATCCACAGTTAATGTGTACACTGCATGGAAGAGCCCATCCACATGTAATATGTATATTGGCTGGTGGAGCCCATCCACAGTTAATGTGTACACTGCCTGGTGGAGCCCATCCACATTTAATATGTACACTGGCTGGTGGAGCCCATCCACAGTTAATGTGTACACTGGATGGTGGAGCCCATCCACAGTTAATATGTACACTGGCTGGTGGATCCCATCCACAGTTAATATGTACACTGCCTGGTGGAGTCCATCCACAGTTAATGTATACACTGGCTGGTGGAGCCCATCCACAGTTATTGTGTACACTGCCTGGTCAAGCCCATCTACAGTTAATATGTACACTGCCCGGTGGAGACCATCCACAGTTAATATGTACACTGCCTGGTGGAGCCCATCCACAGTTAATGTGTACACTGCATGGAAGAGCCCATCCACATGTAATATGTATATTGGCTGGTGGAGCCCATCCACAGTTAATGTGTACACTGCCTGGTGGAGCCCATCCACATTTAATATGTACACTGGCTGGTGGAGCCCATCCACAGTTAATGTGTACACTGGATGGTGGAGCCCATCCACAGTTAATGGGTTCACTGGCTGGTGGACCCCATCCACCGTTAATATGTACACTGGCTGGAGGAGCCCATCCATAGTTAATATGTACACTGCCTGGTCAAGGCCATCCACAGTTAATATGTACACTGGCTGGTGGATCCCATCCACAGTTAATATGTACACTGCCTGGTGGAGCCCATCCACAGTTAATGTGTACACTGCCTGGAGGAGCCCATCCACAGTTAATGTATACACTGGCTGGTGGAGCCCATCCACAGTTAATGTGTACACTGCCTGGTCAAGCCCATCTACAGTTAATATGTACACTGCCCGGTGGAGCCCATCCACAGTTAATATGTACACTGCCTGGTGGAGCCCATCCACAGTTAATATGTACACTGCCCGTTGGAGCCCATCCACAGTTAATATGTACACTGCCTGGTGGAGCCCATCCACAGTAAATATGTACACTGCCTGGTGGAACCCATCCACAGTTAATGTGTACACTGGCTTGTGGAGCTCATCCACAGTTAATATGTACACTGGCTGGTGGAGCCCATCCACAGTTAATATGTACACTGGCTTGTGGAGCCCATCCTCAGTTAATATGTACACTGCCTGTTGGAGCCCATCCACAGTTAATATGTACACTGGCTGGTGGAGCCCATCCACAGTTAATATGTACACTGGCTGGTGGACCCCATCCACCGTTAATATGTACACTGGCTGGAGGAGCCCATCCATAGTTAATATGTACACTGCCTGGTAAAGCCCATCCACAGTTAATATGTACACTGGCTGGTGGATCCCATCCACAGTTAATATGTACACTGCCTGGTGGAGCCCATCCACAGTTAATGTGTACACTGCCTGGAGGAGCCCATCCACAGTTAATGTATACACTGGCTGGTGGAGCCCATCCACAGTTAATGTGTACACTGCCTGGTCAAGCCCATCTACAGTTAATATGTACACTGCCCGGTGGAGCCCATCCACAGTTAATATGTACACTGGCTGGTGGATCCCATCCACAGTTAATATGTACACTGCCTGGTGGAGCCCATCCACAGTTAATGTGTACACTGCCTGGAGGAGCCCATCCGCAGTTAATGTATACACTGGCTGGTGGAGCCCATCCACAGTTAATGTGTACACTGCCTGGTCAAGCCCATCTACAGTTAATATGTACACTGCCCGGTGGAGCCCATCCACAGTTAATATGTACACTGCCTGGTGGAGCCCATCCACAGTTAATATGTACACTGCCCGTTGGAGCCCATCCACAGTTAATATGTACACTGCCTGGTGGAGCCCATCCACAGTAAATATGTACACTGCCTGGTGGAACCCATCCACAGTTAATGTGTACACTGGCTTGTGGAGCTCATCCACAGTTAATATGTACACTGGCTGGTGGAGCCCATCCACAGTTAATATGTACACTGCCTGGTGTAGCCCATCCACAGTTAATATGTACACTGCCTGGTGGAGCCCATCCACAGTTAATATGTACACTGCCTGGTGGAGCCCATCCACAGTTAATATGTACACTGGCTTGTGGAGCCCATCGTCAGTTAATATGTACACTGCCTGGTGGAGCCCATACACAGTTAATATGTACACTGGCTTGTGGAGTCCATCCTCAGTTAATATGTACACTGCCTGTTGGAGCCCATCCACAGTTAATATGTACACTGGCTGGTGGAGCCCATCCACAGTTAATATGTACACTGCCTGGTGGAGCCCATCCACAGTTAATATGTACACTGGTTGGTGGAGCCCATCCACAGTTAATATGTACACTGGCTGGTGGAGCCCATCCACAGTTAATATGTACACTGGCTGGTCGAGCCCAACCACAGTTAATATGTACACTGGCTGGTCGAGCCCATCCACAGTTAATATGTACACTGCCTGGTGGAGCCCATCAACAATTAATATCTACACTGGCTTGTGGAGCCCATCCACAGTTAATATGTACACTGCCTGGTGGAGCCCATCCACATTTAATGTGTACACTGCCTGGTGGAGACCATCCACATTAAATGTGTACACTGACTGGTGGAGCCCATCCACCGTTAATGTGTACACTGCCTGGTGGAGCCCACCCACAGTTAATATCTACACTGCCTGGTGGAGCCCATCCACAGTTAATATGTACACTGCCTGGTGGAGCCCATCCACAGTTAATATGTACACTGCCTGGTGGAGCCCATCCACAGTTAATAGGTACACAGGCTGGTGGAGCCCATCCACTGTTAATATGTACACTGGCTGGTGGAGCCCCTCCACAGTTAATATGTACACTGGCTGGTGGAGCCCATCCACAGTTAATATGTACACTGGTTGATTGGGCCCATCCACAGTTAATATGTACACTGCCTGGTGGAGCCCATCCACAGTTAATATGTACACTGGCTGGTCAAACCCATCCACAGTTAATGTGTACACTGCCTGGTCAAGCCCATCCACAGTTAATATGTACACTGCCTGGTGGAACCATCTACAGTTAATATGTACACTGGCTGGTTAAGCCCATCCACGTTTAATATGTACACTGGCTGGTCGAGCCCATCCACAGTTAATGTGTACACTGGCTGATGGAGCCCACCCACAGTTAATAAGTACACTGGCTTGTGGAGCCCATCAACAGTTAATGTGTACACTGGCTGGTGGATCCCATCCACAGTTAATATGTACACTGCCTGGTGGAGCCCATCCACAGTTAATGTGTACACTGCCTGGTGGAGCCCATCCACAGTTAATGTATACACTGGCTGGTGGAGCCCATCCACAGTTAATGTGTACACTACCTGGTCAAGCCCATCTACAGTTAATATGTACACTGCCAGGTGGAGCCCATCCACAGTTAATATGTACACTGGCTGGTGGAGCCCATCCACAGTTAATATGTACACTGCCCGGTGGAGCCCATCCACAGTTAATATGTACACTGCCTGGTGGAGCCAATCCACAGTTAATATGTACACTGCCTGGTGGAGCCCATCCACAGTTAATATGTACACTGCTTGGTGGAGCCCATCCACAGTTAATGTGTACACTGCCTGGTCAAGCCCATCCACCGTTAATATGTACACTGGCTGGTGGATCCCATCCACAGTTAATATGTACACTGCCTGGTGGAGCCCATCCACAGTTAATGTGTACACTGCCTGGTGGAGCCCATCCACAGTTAATGTATACACTGCCTGGTGGAGCCCATCAACATTTAATGTGTACACTGGATGGTTGAGCCCATCCACCGTTAATATGTACACTGGCTGGAGGAGCCCATCCACAGTTAATATGTACACTGCCTGGTGGAGCCCATCCATAGTTAATATGTACACTGCCTGGTGGAGCCCATCCACAGTTAATATCTACACTACCTTGTGGAACCCATCCATAGTTAATATGTACATTACCTGGTGGAGCCCATCCACAGTTAATATGTACACTGCCTGGTGGAGCCCATCAACATTTAATGTGTACACTGGATGGTTGAGCCCATCCACCGTTAATATGTACACTGGCTGGTGGAGCCCATCCACAGTTAATGTGTACACTGCCTGGAAGAGCCCATTCACATGTAAGATGTAAACTGGCTGGTGGAGCCCATCCACAGTTAATGTGTACACTGCCTGGTGGAGCCCATCCACCGTTAATGTATACACTGCCTGGTGGAGCCCATCAACATTTAATGTGTACACTGGATGGTTGAGCCCATCCACCGTTAATATGTACACTGGCTGGTGGAGCCCATCCACAGTTAATGTGTACACTGCCTGGTGGAGACCATCCACAGTTAATGTGTACACTGCCTGGTAGAGCCCATCCACAGTTAATGTGTACACTGTCTGGTGGAGCCCATCCACAGTTAATATATACACTGCCTGGTAGAGCCCATCCACAGTTAATTAGTACACTGGCTGGTGGAGCCCATCCACAGTTAATGTGTACACTGGCTGGTGGACCTCATCCACCGTTAATATGTACACTGGCTGGAGGAGCCCATCCATAGTTAATATGTACACTACCTGGTGGAGCCGATCCATAGTTAATATGTATACTGCCTGGTGGAGCCCATCCACAGTTAATATCTACACTACCTTGTGGAACCCATCCATAGTTAATATGTACATTAACTGGTGGAGCCCATCCACAGTTAATATGTACACTGCCTGGTGGAGCCCATCAACATTTAATGTACACTGGATGGTTGAGCCCATCCACCGTTAATATGTACACTGGCTGGTGGAGCCCATCCACAGTTAATGTGTACACTGCCTGGTGGAGCCCATCCACAGTTATATGTACACTGGCTGGTGGAGCCCATCCACAGTTAATGTGTACACTGGCTGGTGGAGCCCATCCACAGTTAATATGTACACTGCCTGGTGGAGCCCATCCACAGTTAATATGTACACTGCCTGGTGGAGCCCATCCACATTAATATGTACACTGGCTGGTGGAGCCCATCCACAGTTAATGTGTACACTGCCTGGTCAGCCCATCCAGTTAATATGTACACTGCCTGGTGGAGCCCATCCACAGTTAATATGTACACTGCCTGGTGGAGCCCATCCACAGTTAATATGTACACTGCCCGGTGGAGCCCATCCACAGTTAATATGTACACTACCTGGTGGAGCCCATCCACAGTTAATATGTACACTGCCTGGTGGAGCCCATCCACAGTTAATATGTACACTGCCTGGTGGAGCCCATCCACAGTTAATGTGTACACTGCCTGGTCAAGCCCATCCACAGTTAATATGTACACTGCCTGGTGGAGCCCATCCACAGTTAATATGTACACTACCTGGTGGAGCCCATCCACAGTTAATATGTACACTGCCTGGTGGAGCCCATCCACAGTTAATGTGTACACTGCCTGGTGGATCCCATCCATAGTTAATATGTAAACTGCCTGGTTGAACCCATCCACAGTTAATATGTACACTGGCTGGAGGAGCCCATCCACAGTTAATATGTACACTTCCTGGTGGAGCCCATCCACAGTTAATATGACACTGCCTGATTGAGCCCATCCACAGTTAATATGTACACTGCCTGGTGGAGCCCATCCACAGTTAATATATACACTGGTTGGAGAAGCCCATCCACAGTTAATATATACACTGCCTGGTGGAGCCCATCCACAGTTAATATATACATTGCCTGGTGGAGCCCATACACAGTTAATATATACACTGCCTCGTCAAGCCCATCCACAGTTAATATGTACACTGCCTGGTGGAGCCCATCCACTGTTAATATATACACTGCCTGGTGGAGCCCATCCACAGTTAATGTTTACACTGCCTGGTGGAGCCCATTCACAGTTAATGTGTACACTGCCTGGTGGAGCCCATCCACAGTTAATGTGTACACTGCCTGGTGGAGCCCATTCACAGTTAATGTGTACACTGGCTGGTGGGGCGCATTCAAAGTTAATGTGTACACTGTCTGGTGGAACCCATCCACAGTTAATATGTACACT
>JABXNX010000035.1:53270-76950 GCA_014843695.1 Archivesica marissinica
ATTTACTGTGGATGGGCTCCACCAGCCAGTGTATACATTAACTATGGATGGGCTTGACCAGGCAGTGTACACATTAACTGTGGATGGGCTTGACCAGGCAGTGTACACATTAACTGTGGATGGTCTCCACCAGCCAGTGTACACATTAACTGTAGATGGGCTTGACCAGGCAGTGTACACAATAACTTTGGATGGGCTCCACCAGCCAGTGTATACATTAACTGTGGATGGGCTCCACCAGGCAGTGTACACATTAACTGTGGATGGACTCCACCAGGCAGTGTAAATATTAACTGTGGATGGGATCCACCAGCCAGTGTACATATTAACTGTGGATGGGCTCCACCAGTCAGTGTACACATTAACTGTGGATGGGCTCCACCAGGCAATGTAAACATTAAATATGGATGGGCTCCACCAGGCAGTCTACATATTAACTACGAATGGGCTCCACCACCCAGTGTACATATTAACTGTGGATGGGATCCACCAGCCAGTGCACACATTAACTGTGGATGGGCTCCACCAGCCAGTGTACACATATTAACTGTTGATGGGCTCAACCAGCCAGTGTACATATTAACTGTGGATGGGCTCAACCATCCAGTGTCATATTAACTGTGGTGGATGGGCTTGACCAGCCAGTGTACACATTAACTATGGATGGGCTCCACCAGCCAGCAGTGTACATATTAACTGTGGATGGGCTCCAACAGGCAATGTACATATTAACTGTGGATGGGCTCCACCGGGCATTGTACATATTAACTGTAGATGGGCTTGACCAAGCAGTGTACACATTAACTGTGGATGGGCTCCACCAGCCAGTGTATACATTAACTGTGGATGGGCTCCACCAGGCATTATACACATTAACTGTGGATGGGCTCCACCAGGCAGTGTACACATTAACTGTGGGTGGGCTCCACCAGCCAGTGTGCACATTAACTGTGGATGGGCTCCCCCAGGCAGTGTACATATTAACTGTGGATGGCATCCACCAGCCAATGTACATATTAACTGTGGATGGGCTTGACCAGGCAGTGTACACATTAACTGTGGATGGGCTCCACCAGGCAGTGTACATATTAACTATGGATGGTCTCCACCGGGCAGTGTACATATTAACTGTAGATGGGCTTGACCAGGCAGTGTACACATTAACTGTGGATGGGCTCCACCAAGCCGTGTACACATTAACTGTGGATGGGCTCCACCAGGCAGTGTACATATTAACTGTGGATGGGATCCACCAGCCAGTGTACATATTAACTGTGGATGGGCTTGACCAGGCAGTGTACACATTAACTGTGGATGGGCTCCACCAGGCAGTGTACAAATTAACTATGGATGGGCTCCACCAGGTAGTGTATATATTAACTATGGATGGGCTCCTCCACCCAGTGTACATATTAACGGAACACCCAACACAAAAAACTGGATGGGCTCCACCAGCCAGTGTACACATTAACTGTGGATGGGCTCCAACATGCAATGTACACATTAACATAAGATGGGCTCCACCAGGCAGTGTAAACAATAACTGTGGATGGGCTCCACCAGGCAGTGTACATATTAAATATGGATGGGCTCCACCAGGCAGAATGTACATATTAACTAGGATTGGCTCCACCAGCCAGTGTACACATTAACTGTGGATGGGCTCAACCAGCAAGTGAACACATTAACAACCCACCACAACAAAACACCCACCACAAAAAACTGTGGAGGGCTCCACCAGCCAGTGTACACATTAACTGTGGATGAGCCCCACCATCCAATGTACACATTAACTTTGATAGGCTTCACCAGGCAGTGTACACATTAACTGTGGATGGGGTCCAACAGGCAGTGTACATATTAACTGTGGATGGTCTCCACCGGGCAGTGTACATATTAACTGTAGATGGGCTTGACCAGGCAGTGTACACATTAACTGTGGATGGGCTCCACCAGCCAGTGTATACATTAACTGTGGATGGGCTCCACCAGGCAGTGTACACATTAACTGTGGATGGGCTCCACCAGGCAGTGTACATATTAACTGTGGATGGGATCCACCAGCCAGTGTACATATTAACTGTGGATGGGCTTAACCAGGCAGTGTACACATTAACTGTGGATGGGCTCAACCAACCAGTGTACATATTAACTATGGACGGGCTCCACCAGGCAGTGTACACATTAACTATGGATGGGCTCCACCACCCAGTGTACATATTAACTGTGGATGGGCTCCACCAGCCAGTGTACACATTAACTGTGGATGGGCTCCACCAGCCAGTGTACACATATTAACTGTGGATGGGCTCCACCAGCCAGTGTACATATTAACGGTGGATGGGCTAAACCATCCAGTGTACACATTAAATGTTGATGGGCTCCACCAGGCAGTGTATATATTAACTGTGGATGGGCTCCACCAGGCAGTGTACACATTAACTGTGGATGGGCTCCACCAGGCAGTGTACATATTAACTGTGGATGGGATCCACCAGCCAGTGTACATATTAACTGTGGATGGGCTTGACCAGGCAGTGTACATATTAACTGTGGATGGGCTCCACCAGGCAGTGTACATATTAACTGTGGATGGGCTCCACCAGGCAGTGTACATATTAACTGTGGATGGGCTCCACCAGGCAGTGTATATATTAACTGTGGATGGGCTCCACCAGGCAGTGTACATATTAACTGTGGGTGGGCTCCACCAGGCAGTGTACATATTAACTGTGGATGGGCTCCAACAGGCAATGTACATATTAACTGTGGATGGGCTCCACCGGGCATTGTACATATTAACTAGATGGGCTTGACCAAGCAGTGTACACATTAACTGTGGATGGGCTCCACCAGCCAGTGTATACATTAACTGTGGATGGGCTCCACCAGGCATTATACACATTAACTGTGGATGGGCTCCACCAGGCAGTGTACACATTAACTGTGGATGGGCTCCACCAGCCAGTGTACACATTAACTGTGGATGGGCTCCCCCAGGCAGTGTACATATTAACTGTGGATGGGATCCACCAGCCAGTGTACATATTAACTGTGGATGGGCTTGACCAGGCAGTGTACACATTAACTGTGGATGGGCTCCACCAGGCAGTGTACATATTAACTATGGATGGTCTCCACCGGGCAGTGTACATATTAACTGTAGATGGGCTTGACCAGGCAGTGTACACATTAACTGTGGATGGGCTCCACCAAGCAGTGTACACATTAACTGTGGATGGGCTCCACCAGGCAGTGTACATATTAACTGTGGATGGGATCCACCAGCCAGTGTACATATTAACTGTGGATGGGCTTGACCAGGCAGTGTACACATTAACTGTGGATGGGCTCCACCAGGCAGTGTACAAATTAACTATGGATGGGCTCCACCAGGTAGTGTATATATTAACTATGGATGGGCTCCTCCACCCAGTGTACATATTAACGGTGGATGGGGTCCACCAGCCAGTGTACATTTTAACTGTGGATGGGCTCCAACGGGCAGTGTACATATTAACATAAGATGGGCTCCACCAGGCAGGGTAAACATTAACTGTGGATGGGCTCCACCAGGTAGTGTGCATATTAACTATGGATGGGCTCCACCAGGTAGAATTGTACATATTAACTATGGATTGGCTCCACCAGCCTGTGTACACATTAACTGTGGATGGGCTCCACCAGCCAGTGTACACATTAACTGTGGATGGGCTCCCCCAGGCAGTGTACATATTAACTGTGGATGGGATCCACCAGCCAGTGTACATATTAACTGTGGATGGGCTTGACCAGGCAGTGTACACATTAACTGTGGATGGGCTCCACCAGGCAGTGATCATATTAACTATGGATGGTCTCCACCGGGCAGTGTACATATTAACTGTAGATGGGCTTGACCAGGCAGTGTACACATTAACTGTGGATAGGCTCCACCAGCCAGTGTATACATTAACTGTGGATGGGCTCCACCAGGCAGTGTACACATTAACTGTAGATGGGCTCCACCAGGCAGTTTACATATTAACTGTGGATGGGATACACCAGCCAGTGTACATATTAACTGTGGATGGGCTTGACCAGGCAGTGTACACATTAACGGTGGATGGGCTCCTCCACCCAGTTTACATATTAACGGTGGATGGTGTCCACCAGCCAGTGTACACATTAACTGTGGATGGGCTCCACCAGCCAGTTTACACATTAACTGTGGATGGGCTCCACCAGCCAGTGTACATATTAACGGTGGATGGGCTCAACCATCCAGTGTACATATTAAATGTTGATGGGCTCCACCAGGCAGTGTATAGATTAACTGTGGATGGGCTCCACCAGGCAATGTACACATTAACTGTGGATGGGCTTGACCAGGCAGTGTACACATTAACTGTGGATGGGCTCCACCAGGCAGTGTACATAGTAACTGTGGATGGGCTCCACCAGGCAGTGTACACATTAACTGTGGATGGGCTCCACCAGGCAGTGTACATATTAACTGTGGATAGGCTCCACCAGGCAGTGTATACATTAAATGTGGATGGGCTCCACCAGGCAGTGTACATTTTAACTGTGGATGGGATCCACCAGCCAGTGTACATATTAACTGTGGATGGGCTTGACCAGGCAGTGTACATATTAACTATGGATGGGATCCACCAGCCAGTGTACACATTAACTGTGGATGGGCTCCACCAGGCAGTGTACATATTAACTATGGATGGGCTCCACCAGGTAGTGTATATATTAACTATGGATGGGCTCCTCCACCCAGTGTACATATTAAAGGTGGATGGGGTCCACCAGCCAGTGTACATATTAACTGTGGATGGGCTCCAACGGGCAGTGTACATATTAACATAGGATGGGCTCCACCAGGCAGGGTACACATTAACTGTGGATGGGCTCCACCAGGTAGTGTACATATTAACTATGGATGGGCTCCACCAGGTAGAATTGTACATATTAACTATGGATTGGATCCACCAGCCAGTGTACACATTAACTGTGGATGGGCTCCACCAGCCAGTGTACACATTAACTGTGGATGGGCTCCCCCAGGAGGTGTACACATTAACTGTGGATGGGATCCACCAGCCAGTGTACATATTAACTGTGGATGGGCTTGACCAGGTAGTGTATACATTAACTGTGGATGGGCTCCACCAGGCAGTGTTCATATTAACTATGGATGGTCTCCACCGGGCAGTGTACATATTAACTGTAGATGGGCTTGACCAGGCAGTGTACACATTAACTGTGGATAGGCTCCACCAGCCAGTGTATACATTAACTGTGGATGGGCTCCACCAGGCAGTGTACACATTAACTGTGGATGGGCTCCACCAGGCAGTGTACATATTAACTGTGGATGGGATCCACCAGCCAGTGTACATATTAACTGTGGATGGGCTTGACCAGGCAGTGTACACATTAAATGTGGATGGGCTCCATCAGGTAGTGTACATATTAACTATGGATGGGCTCCTCCACCCAGTGTACATATTAACGGTGGATGGGGTCCACCAGCCAGTGTACACATTAAATGTGGATGGGTTCCACCAGCCAGTGTACACATTAACTGTGGATGGGCTCCACCAGCCAGTGTACATATTAACGGTGGATGGGCTCAACCATCCAGTGTACATATTAATTGTTGATGGGCTCCACCAGGCAGTGTATACATTAACTGTGGATGGGCTCCACCAGGCAATGTACACATTAACTGTGGATGGGCTCCACCAGGCAGTGTACATATTAACTGTGGATGGGATCCACCAGCCAGTGTACATATTAACTGTGGATGGGCTTGACCAGGCAGTGTACACATTAACTGTGGATGGGCTCCACCAGGCAGTGTACATAGTAACTGTGGATAGGCTCCACCAGGCAGTGTACACATTAACTGTGGATGGGCTCCACCAGGCAGCGTACATATTAACTGTGGATGGGCTCTACCAGGCAGGGTACATATTAACTGTGGATGGGCTCCACCGGGCAGTGTACATATTAACAGTGGATGGGCTCCACCAGGCAGTGTACATATTAACTGTGGATGGGCTCCACCAGCCAGTGTACATATTAAATGTGGATGGGCTCCACCAGGTAATGTACATATTAACTATGGATGGGTTCCACCAGGTAGTGTACATATTAACTGTGGATGGGCTCCAACGGGCAGTGTACATATTAACATAGGATGGGCTCCACCAGGCAGTGTACACATTAACAGTGGATGGACTCCACCAGGTAGTGTACATATTAACTATGGATGGGCTCCACCAGGTAGAATTGTACATATTAACTATGGATTGGCTCCACCAGCCAGTGTACACATTAACTGTGGATGGGCTCCAACAGCCAGTGTACACATTAACTGTGGATGGGCTCCCCCAGGCAGTGTACATATTAACTGTGGATGGGATCCACCAGCCAGTGTACATATTAACTGTGTATGGGCTTGACCAGGCAGTGTACACATTAACTGTGGATGGGCTCCACCAGGCAGTGTACATATTAACTATGGATGGTCTCCACCGGGCAGTGTACATATTGACTGTAGATGGACTTGACCAGGCAGTGTACACATTAACTGTGGATGGGCTCCACCAGCCAGTGTATACATTAACTGTGGATTGGCTCCACCAGGCAGTGTACACATTAACTGTGGATGGGCTCCACCAGGCAGTGTACATATTAACTGTGGATGGGCTCCACCAGCCAGTGTACATATTAACTGTGGATGGGCTCCACCAGGCAGTGTACATATTAACTGTGGATGGGCTCCACCAGGCAGTGTACATATTAACTGTGGATGGGCTCCACCAGGATGTACATATTAACTGGATGTCCACCAGCAGTGTACACATTAACTGTGGATGGGCCCACCACCAGTGTACACATTACTGTGGATGGGCTCCACCAGCATGTACAATTAACGTGGATGGGCTCCACCACAGTGTACATATTAACTGTGGATGGGCTCACCAGGCAGTGTATACATTAACTGTGGATGGGCTCCACCAGGCAGTGTACATATTAACTATGGATGGTCTCCACCAGGCAGTGTACATATTAACTGTAGATGGGCTCCACCAGCAGTGTACACATTAACTGTGGATAGGCTCCACCAGCCAGTGTACACATTAACTGTGGATGGGCTCCACCAGGCAGTGTACACATTAACTGTGGATGGGCTCCACCAGGCAGTGTACATATTAACTGTGGATGGGATCCACCAGCCAGTGTACATATTAACTGTGGATGGGCTTGACCAGGCAGTGTACACATTAAATGTGGATGGGCTCCACCAGGTAGTGTACATATTAACTATGGATGGGCTCCTCCACCCAGTGTACATATTAACGGTGGATGGGCTCCACCAGCCAGTGTACACATTAAATGTGGATGGGTCCACCAGCCAGTGTACACATTAACTGTGGATGGGCTCCACCAGCCAGTGTACATATTAACGGTGGATGGGCTCAACCATCCAGTGTACACATTAATGTTGATGGGCTCCACCAGGCAGTGTACACATTAACTGTGGATGGGCTCCACCAGGCAATGTACACATTAACTGTGGATGGGCTCCACCAGGCAGTGTACATATTAACTGTGGATGGGATCCACCAGCCAGTGTACATATTAACTGTGGATGGGCTCACCAGGCAGGTACACATTAACTGTGGATGGGCTCCACCAGGCAGTGTACATATAACTGTGGATAGGCTCCACCAGGCAGTGTACACATTAACTGTGGATGGGCTCCACCAGGCAGTGTACATATTAACTGTGGATGGGCTCACCAGGCAGTGTACATATTAACTGTGGATGGGCTCCACCAGGCAGTGTACATATTAACTGTGGATGGGCTCCACCAGGCAGTGTACATATTAACTGTGGATGGGCTCCACCAGCCAGTGTACATATTAAATGTGGATGGGCTCCACCAGGTAATGTACATATTAACTATGGATGGGTTCCACCAGGTAGTGTACATATTAACTGTGGATGGGCTCCAACGGGCAGTGTACATATTAACATAGGATGGGCTCCACCAGGCAGTGTACACATTAACAGTGGATGGGCTCCACCAGGTAGTGTACATATTAACTATGGATGGGCTCCACCAGGTAGAATGTACATATTAACTATGGATTGGCTCCACCAGCCAGTGTACACATTAACTGTGGATGGGCTCCACCAGCCAGTGTACACATTAACTGTGGATGGGCTCCCCCAGGCAGTGTACATATTAACTGTGGATGGGATCCACCAGCCGTGTACATATTAACTGTGGATGGGCTTGACCAGGCAGTGTACACATTAACTGTGGATGGGCTCCACCAGGCAGTGTACATATTAACTATGGATGGCTCCACCGGGCAGTGTACATATTAACTGTGATGGGCTTGACCAGGCAGTGTACACATTAACTGTGGATGCCAGCCAGTGTACATTAACTGTGGATTGGCTCCACCAGGCAGTGTACACATTAACTGTGGATGGGCTCCACCAGCAGTGTACATATTAACTGTGGATGGGATCCACCAGCCAGTGTACATATTAACTGTGGATGGGCTTGACCAGGCAGTGTACACATTAACTGTGGATGGGCTCCACCAGGCAGTGTACATATTAACTATGGATGGGCTCCACCAGGTAGAGTATATATTAACTATGGATGGGCTCCTCCACACAGTGTACATATTAACGGTGGATGGGGTCCACCAGCCAGTGTACACATTAACTGTGGATGGGCTCCACCAACCAGTGTACACATTAACTGTGGATGGGCTCCACCAGCCAGTGTACATATTAACGGTGGATGGGCTCATCCATCCAGTGTACACATTAAATGTTGATGGGCTCCACCAGGCAGTGTATACATTAACTGTGGATGGGCTACACCAGGCAATGTACACATTAACTGTGGATGGGTCTCCACCAGGCAGTGTACATATTAACTGTGGATGGGATCCACCAGCCAGTGTACATATTAACTGTGGATGGGCATGAACAGGCAGTGTACACATTAACTGTGGATGGGCTCCACCAGGCAGTGTACATATTAACTGTGGATGGGCTCCACCAGGCAGTGTACATATTATCTGTGGATGGGCTACACAGGGCAGTGTACATATTAACTGTAGATGGGCTTGACCAGGCAGTGTACACATTAACTGTGGATGGGCTCCACCATCCAGTGTATACATTAACTGTGGATGGGCTCCACCAGGCAGTGTACACATTAACTGTGGATGGGCTCCACCAGGCAGTGTACATATTAACTGTGGATGGGATCCACCAGCCAGTGTACATATTAACTGTGGATGGGCTTGACCAGGCAGTGTACACATTAACTGTGGATGGGCTCCATCAGGCAGTGTACACATTAACTGTGGATGGGCTCCACCAGGCAGTGTACATATTAACTGTGGATGGGTTCCACCAGGCAGTGTACATATTAACTGTGGATGGGCTCCACCAGGCACTGTACACATTAACTGTGGATGGGCTCCACCAGCCAGTGTACATATTAAATGTGGAGGTGCTCCACCAGGCAGTGTACACATTAACTGTGGATGGGCTCCACCAGCCAGTGTACATATTACATGTGGATGGGCTCTTCCAGGCAGTGTACACATTAACTGTGGATGGGCTCCACCAGTCAGTGTACATATTAACTGTGGATGGGCTCCAACAGGTAATGTACATATTAACTATGGATGGGTTCCACCAGGTAGTGTAGATATTAACTGTGTATGGGCTCCACCAGGCAGTGTACATATTAACTATGGATGGGCTCCACCAGGTAGTGTACATATTAACTATGGATTGGCTCCTCCAGCCAGTGTACATATTAACGGTGGATGGGCTCCACCAGCCAGTGTACATATTAAATGTGGATGGGCTCCACCAGGCAGTGGACACATTAACTGTGGATGGGCTCCACCAGCCAGTGTACATATTACATGTGGATGGGCTCTTCCAGGCAGTGTACACATTAACTGTGGATGGGCTCCACCAGCCAGTGTACACATTAACTGTGGATGGGCTCCACCAGCCAGTGTACACATTAACTGTGGATGGGCTCTACCAGGCAGTGTACATATTAACTGTGGATTGGCTCCACCAGACAGTGTACACATTAACTGTGGATGGGCTCCACCAGCCAGTGTACATATTAACGGTGGATGAGCTCCACCAGCAAGTGTACACATTAACTGTGGATGGGCTCTACAAGGCAGTGTACACATTATCTGTGGATGGTCTCCACCAGGCACTGTGCACATTAAATGTGGATGGACTCCACCAGCCAGTGTACATATTAAATGTGGATGGGCTCCACCATGCAGTGTATACATTAACTGTGGATGGGCTCCACCAGCAAGTGTACATATTAACGGTGGATGTGCTCAACCATCCAGTGTATACATTAACTGTGGATGGGATCCACCTGCCAGTGTACATATTAACTGTGGATGGGCTTGATCAGGCAGTGTACACATTAACTGTGGATGGACTCCACCAGGCAGTGTACATATTAACTGTGAATGGGCTCCACCAGGCAGTGTACACATTAACTGTGGATGGGCTCCACCAGGCAGTGTACATATTAACTGTGGATGGGCTCCACCAGGCAGTGTACATATTAACTGTAGATGGGCTTGACCAGGCAGTGTACACATTAACTGTGGATGGGCTCCACCAGCCAGTGTATACATTAACTGTGGATGGGCTCCACCAGGCAGTGTACACATTAACTGTGGATGGGCTCCACCAGGCAGTGTACATATTAACTGTGGATGGGATCCACCAGCCAATGTACATATTAACTGTGGATGGGCTTGACCATGCAGTGTACACATTAACTGTGGATGGGCTACACCAGGCAGTGTACACATTAACTGTGGATGGGCTACACCAGGCAGTGTACATATTATCTGTGGATGGGTTCCACCAGGCAGTGTACATATTAACTGTGGATGGGCTCCACAGGGCAGTGTACATATTAACTGTAGATGGGCTTGACCAGGCAGTGTACACATTAACTGTGGATGGGCTCCACCAGCCAGTGCATACATTAACTGTGGATGGGCTCCACTAGGCAGTGTACATATTAACTGTGGATGGGATCCATCAGCCAGTGTACATATTAACTGTGGATGGGCTTGACCAGGCATTGTACACATTAACTGTGGATAGGCTCCAACAGGCAGTGTACATATTAACTATGGATGGGCTCCAACAGGTAGTGTACATATTAACTATGGATGGGCTCCTCCAGCCAGTGTACATATTAACGGTGGATGGGGTCCACCAGCCAGTGCACACATTAACTGTGGATGGGCTCAACCAGCCAGTGTACATATTAAATGTGGATGGGCTCCACCAGGCAGTGTACACATTAACTGTGGATGGGCTCCACCAGCCAGTGTACATATTACATGTGGATGGGCTCTTCCAGGCAGTGTACACATTAACTGTGGATGGGCTCCACCAGGCAGTGTACATATTAACTGTGGATGGGCTCCACCAGGTAATGTACATATTAACTATGGATGGGTTCCACCAGGTAGTGTAGATATTAACTGTGGATGGGCTCCACCAGGCAGTATATATATTAACTATGGATGGCTCCACCAGGCAGTGTCATATTAACTGTGGATGGGCTTGACCAGGCAGTGTACACATTAACTGAGGATGGGCTCCACCAGCCAGTGTATACAATAACTATGGATGGGCTCCACCAGGCAGTGTACACTATATCTGTGGATGGGCTCCACCAGGCAGTGTACATATTAACTGTTGATGGGATCCACCAGCCAGTGTACATATTAACTGTGGATGGGCTTGACCAGGCAGTGTACACATTAACTGTGGATGTGCTCCACCAGGCAGTGTACATATTAACTATGGATTGGCTCCACCAGGTAGTGTACATATTAACTATGGATGGGCTCCATCAGCCAGTGTACATATTAACTGTGGATGGGGTCCACTAGCCAGTGTACACATTAACTGTGGATGGGCTCCACCAGCTAGTGTACACATTAACTGTGGATGGGCTCTAACAGGCAGTGTACATATTAACTATGGATGGGCTCCACCAGGTAGTGTACATATTAACTATGGATGGGCTCCATCAGCCAGTGTACATATTAACGGTGGATGGGGTCCACCAGCCAGTGTACACATTAACTGTGGATGGGCTCCACCAGGCAGTGTACATATTAACTGTGGATGGGCTCCACCAGGCAGTGTACATATTAACTTGGATGGTCACAGCAGTGTCAATTAACTGTGGATGGGCTCCACCAGCAGTACATATTAACTGTGGATGGGCTTACCAGGCAGTGTACACATTAACTGTGGATGGGCTCCACCAGGCAGTGTACACATTAACTGTGGATGGGCTCCACCAGCCAGTTAATATTAAATGTGGATGGGCTCCCCAGCAGTATACATAACTTGATGGGTACCAACAGTGTACATATTAACTGTGGATGGGCTCCACCAGCCAGTGTACACATTAACTGTGGATGGGCTCTACCAGGCAGTGTACATATTAACTGTGGATGGGCTCCACCAGGCAGTGTACACATTAACTGTGGATGGGCTCCACCAGCCAGTGTACATATTAACTGTGGATGGGCTCCACCAGGCAGTGTACACATTAACTGTGGATGGGCTCCACCAGGCAGTGTACACATTAACTGTGGATGTGCTCCACCAGCCAGTGTACATATTAAATGTGGATGGGCTCCACCAGGCAGTGTATACATTAACTGTGGATGGGCTCCACCAGGCAGTGTACACATTAACTGTGGATGGGCTCCACCAGGCAGTGTACATATTAACTGTGGATGGGCTCCACCAGCCAGTGTACATATTAACTGTGGATGGGCTTGACCAGGCAGTGTACACATTAACTGTGGATGGGCTCCACCAGGCAGTGTACATATTAACTGTGGATGGGCTCCACCAGGTAGTGTACATATTAACTGTGGATGGGCTCCACCAGGCAGTGTACATATTAACTGTGGATGGGCTCCACCAGCCAGTGTACACATTAACTGTGGATGGGCTCCACCAGCCAGTGTACATATTAACTGTGGATGGGCTCCACCAGGCAGTGTACACATTAACTGTGGATGGGCTCCACCAGGCAGTGTACATATTAACTGTGGATGGGCTCCACCAGGCAGTGTACAATTAACTGTGGATGGGCTCCACCAGGCAGTGTACATATTAACTGTGGATGGGCTCCACCAGGCAGTGTACATATTAACTATGGATGGGCTCCACCAGGCAGTGTACATAACTGTGGATGGGCTCCAACAGGCAGTGTACATATTAACATGGATGGGCTCCACCAGGCAGTGTACACATTAACTGTGGATGGGCTCCACCAGGCAGTGTACATATTAACTGTGGATGGGCTCCACCAGGCAGTGTACACATTAACTGTGGATGGGCTCGACCAGCAATGTACACATTAACTGTGGATGTGCTTCACAGGCAGTGTACATATTAACTGTGGATGGGCTCCACCAGGCAGTGTACACATTAACTGTGGATGGGCTCCACCAGCCAGTGTACATATTAACTGTGGATGGGCTTGACCAGGCAGTGTACATATTAACTGTGGATGGGCTCCACCAGGCAGTGTACACATTAACTGTGGATGGGCTCCACCAGGCAGTGTACACATTAACTGTGGATGGGCTCCACCAGGCAGTGTACATATTAACAGTGGATGGGCTCCACCAGCCAGTGTACACATTAACTGTGGATGGGCTCCACCAGCCAGTGTACATATTAACTGTGGATGGGCTTGACCAGGCAGTGTACATATTAACTGTGGATGGGCTCCACCAGGCAGTGTACACATTAACTGTGGATGGGCTCCACCAGGCAGTGTACACATTAACTGTGGATGGGCTCCACCAGGCAGTGTACACATTAACTGTGGATGGGCTCCACCAGCCAGTGTACACATTAACTGTGGATGGGCTCCACCAGGCAGTGTACACATTAACTGTGGATGGGCTCCACCAGGCAGTGTACATATTAACTGTGGATGGGCTCCACCAGCCAGTGTACATATTAACTGTGGATGGGCTCCACCAGGCAGTGTACATATTAACTGTGGATGGGCTCCACCAGGCAGTGTACATATTAACTGTGGATGGGCTCCACCAGGCAGTGTACATATTAACTATGGATGGCTCCACCAGGCAGTGTCATATTAACTATGGATGGGCTCCTCCAGCCAGTGTACATATTAACGGTGGATGGGGTCCACCAGCCAGTGTACACATTAACTGTGGATGGGCTCCACCAGCCAGTGTACATATTAAATGTGGATGGGCTCCACCAGGCAGTGTACACATTGACTGTGGATGGGCGCCGCCAGCCAGTATACGTAATAACTGTGGATGGGTTTGACCAGGCAGTGTACATATTAACTATGGATGGGCTCCACCAGACAGTGTACATATTAACTGTGGATGGGCTCCACCAGCCAGTGTACACATTAACTGTGGATGGGCTCCATCAGGCATTGTACATATTAACTGTGGATGGGCTCCACCAGGCAGTGTACATATTAACTGTGGATGGGCTCCACCAGGCATTGTACATATTAACTATGGATGGCTCCACCAGGCAGTGTCATATTAACTGTGGATGGGCTCCACCAGGCACGGTACATATTAACTGTGGATGGGCTTGACCAGGCAGTGTACACATTAACTGTGGATGGGCTCCACCAGCCAGTGTATACAATAACTGTGGATGGGCTCCACCAGACAGTGTAAACTATAACTGTGGATGGGCTCAACCAGCCATTGTACACATTAACTGTGGATGGGCTCTACCAGGCAGTGTACATATTAACTATGGATGGGCTCCACCAGGTAGTGTACATATTAACTATGGATGGGCTCCATCAGCCAGTGTACATATTAACGGTGGATGGGGTCCACCAGCCAGTGTACACATTAACTGTGGATGGGCTCCACCAGCCAGTGTACACATTAACTGGTGATGGGCTCTACCAGGCAGTGTACATATTAACTGTGGATGGGCTCCACCAGACAGTGTACACATTAACTGTGGATGGGCTACACAAGCCAGTGTACACATTAACTGTGGATGGGCTCTACCAGGCAGTGTACACATTAACTGTGGATGGGCTCCACCAGGCAGTGTACACATTAACTGTGGATGTGCTCCACCAGCCAGTGTATATAATAAATGTGGATGGGCTCCACCAGGCAGTGTATACATTAACTGTGGATGGGCTCCACCAGGCAGTGTACACATTAACTGTGGATGGGCTCCACCAGGCAGTGTACATATTAACTGTGGATGGGATCCACCAGCCAGTGTACATATTAACTGTGGATGGGCTTGACCAGGCAGTGTACACATTAACTGTGGATGGGCTCCACCAGGCAGTGTACATATTAACTATGGATGGGCTCCACCAGGTAGTGTACATATTAACTATGGATGGGCTCCTCCAGTCAGTGTACATATTAACGGTGGATGGGTTCCACCAGCCAGTGTACACATTAACTGCGGATGGGCTCCACCAGCCAGTGTACACATTAACTGTGGATGGGCTCCACCAGGCAGTGTACACATTAACTGTGGATGGGCTCCACCAGCCAGTGTACATATTAACGGTGGATGGGCTCAACCATACAGTGTACGCATTAAATGTTGATGGGCTCCACCAAGCAGTGTACATATTAACTGTGGATGGGCTCCAACAGGCAGTGTACATATTAACATAGGATGGGCTCCATCAGGCAGTGTACACATTAACTGTGGATGGGCTCCACCAGGTAGTGTACATATTAACTATGGATGGGCTCCACCAGCCAGTGTACACATTAACTTTGGATGGGCTCCACCAGCCAGTGTACACATTAACTGTGGATGGGCTCCACCAGGCAGTGTACATATTAACTGTGGATGGGCTCAACCAGGCAGTGTATATATTAACTGTGGATGGGCTCCCCCAGCCAGTGTACACATTAACTGTGGATGGGCTCCACCAGGTAGTGTACATATTAACTATGGATGGGCTCCACCAGGTAGAATTGTACATATTAACTATGGATGGACTCCACCAGCCAGTGTACTCATTAACTGTGGATGGGCTCCACCAGGCAGTGTACATATTAACTATGGATGGGCTACACCAGCCAGTGTACACATTAACTGCTGATGGGCTCCACCAGGCAGTGTACATATTAACTGTGGGTGGGCTCCACCAGCCAGTGTACATATTAACTGTGGATGGGCTTGACCAGGCAGTGTACACATTAACTGTGGATGGGCTTGACCAGGCAGTGTAAACATTAACTATGGATGGGCTCCACCAGGTAGTGTACACATTAACTGTGGATGGGCACCGCCAGCCAGTATACGTAATAACTGTGGATGGGTTTGACCAGGCAGTGTACATATTAACTATGGATGGGCTCCACCAGGCAATGTACATATTAACTGTGGATGGGCTCCACCAGCCAGTGTACACATTAACTGTGGATGGGCTCCACCAGGCAGTGTACTATTACTGTTGTGGCTCCATCGGCAGTGTACATATAAAATGTGTCTGCTCCACCGCATTGTACCATACTGTGGATGGGCTCCGCACCAATATACGTATACTTGGATGTTTTTGACCAAGGCAGTGTACATATTAACTATGATGGGCTCCACCAGGCAGTGTACATATTACTTGGATGGGCTCCACCAGCCAGGACACATTAACTTGGATTGGCCCATCGCATTGTACATATAACTGATGATGTGCTCCACCATGCATTGTACATATAACTATGATGGCTCCACCGCAGTGTCCATAACTTTGATGGCTCCACCGGCACGGTAATATTACTGTGGTGTCTTGACCGTCATGTACACATTACTGGGTGCGGCTCCACCACCTGTAACAATAACTGTTATGGCCTCCACCACAGTGTACCATTGACTGTGGAGGTCTCCACCAGCAGTGTACATATTAACTGAGAATGGGATCCCCAGCCGTTAAATATTAACTGTGGATGGGCTTGACCAGGCAGTGTACACATTAACTGTGGATGGGCTCCACCAGGCAGTGTACATATTAACTATGGATGGGCTCCACCAGGTAGTGTACATATTAACTGTGGATGAGCTCCATCAGGCAGTGTACATATAAACATAGGATGGGCTCCACCAGGCAGTGTACACATTAACTGTGGATGGGCTCCACCAGGTAGTGTACATATTAACTATGGATGGGCTCCACCAGCCAGTGTACACATTAACTGTGGATGGGCTCCACAAGCCAGTGTACCTATTAACTGTGGATGGGCTCAACCAGGTAGTGTATATATTAACTGTGGATGTGCTCCCTCAGCCAGTGTACACATTAACTGCTGATGGGCTCCACCAGGCAGTGTACATATTAACTGTGGATGGGCTCCACCAGCCACTGTACATATTAACTGTGGGTGGGCGCCACCAGGCAGTGTACACATTAACTGTGGATGGGCTTGACCAGGCAGTGTAAACATTAACTATGGATGGGCTCCACCAGGCAGTTTACACATTAACTGTGGATGGGCGCCGCCAGCCAGTATACGTAATAACTGTGGATGGGTTTGACCAAGCAGTGTACATATTAACTGTGGATGGGCTCCACCAGGCAATGTAAATATTAACTATGGATGGGCTCCACCAGCCAGTGTACACATTAACTGTGGATGGGCTCCACCAGGCAGTGTACATATTAACTGTGGATGGGCTCCACCAGGCAGTGTACATATTAACTGCGGATGGGCTCCACCAGGCAGTGTACATATTAACATGGATGGTTCAACGAGGCAGTGTCATATTAACTGTGGATGGGCTCCACCAGGCACGGTACAATTAACTGTGGATGGGCTTGACCAGGCAGTGTACACATTAACTGTGGATGGGCTCCACCAGGCAGTGTACACATTAACTGTGGATGGGCTCCACCAGGCAGTATACATATTAACTGTGGATGGGCTCCACCAGCCAGTGTACATATTAACTGTGGATGGGCTCCACCAGGCAGTGTACACTTTAACTATGGATGGGCTCCACCAGGCAGTGTACATATTAACTATGGATGGGCTCCACCAGGCAGTGTACATATTAACTATGGATGGGCTCCACCAGCCAGTGTACATATTAACTGTGGATGGGCTCCACCAGCCAGTGTACACATTATCTGTGGATGGGCTCCACCAGCCAGTGTACACATTAACTGTGGATGGGCTCCACCAGCCAGTGTACATATTAAATGTGGATGGGCTCCACCAGGCAGTGTACACATTAACTGTGGATGGGCTCCACCAGCCAGTGTACATATTAAATGTGGATGGGCTCCACCAGGCAGTGTACACATTAACTGTGGATGGGCTCCACCAGCCAGTGTACATATTAACGGTGGATGGGCTCAACCATCCAGTGTACACATTAAATGTTGATGGGCTCCACCAAGCAGTGTACATTTTAACTGTGGATGGGCTCCACCCGGTAATGTACATATTAACTATGGATGGGTTCCACCAGGCAGTGTACATATTAACTGTGGATGGGCTCCAACAGGCAGTGTACATATTAACATAGGATGGGCTCCACCAGGCAGTGTACACATTAACTGTGGATGGGCTCCACCAGGCAGTGTACATATTAACTGTGGATTGGCTCCACCAGCCAGTGTACACATTAACTGTGGATGGGCTCCACCAGCCAGTGTACACATTAACTGTGGATGGGCTCCAACAGGCAATGTACATATTAACTGTGGATGGGCTCCACCAGCCAGTGTACACTTTAACTGTGGATGGGCTCCACCAGGCAATATACATATTAACTATGGATGGACTCCACCAGGCAGTGTACACATTAACTGTTGATGGGCTCCACCAGGCAGTGTACATATTAACTATGGATGGGCTCCACCAGCCAGTGTACACATTAACTGTGGATGGGCTCCACCAGGCAGTGTACATATTAACTGTGGGTGGGATCCACCAGCCAGTGTACATATTAACTGTGGATGGGCTCGACCAGGCAGTGTAAACATTAACTGTGGATGGGCTTGACCAGGCAGTGTAAACATTAACTATGGATGGGCTCCACCAGGCAGTGTACACATTAACTGTGGATGGGCGCCGCCAGCCAGTATACGTAATAACTGTGGATGGGTTTGACCAGGCAGTGTAAATATTAACTATGGATGGGCTCCACCAGGCAGTGTACATATTAACTGTGGATGGGCTCCACCAGCCAGTGTACACATTAACTGTGGATGGGCTCCACCAGGCAGTGTACATATTAACTGTGGATGGGCTCCACCAGGCAGTGTACATATTAACTGTGGATGGGCTCCACCAGGCAGTGTACATATTAACTATGGATGGCTCAACCAGGCAGTGTCATATTAACTGTGGATGGGCTCCACCAGGCACGGTACATATTAACTGTGGATGGGCTTGACCAGGCAGTGTACACATTAACTGTGGATGGGCTCCACCAGGCAGTGTAAACATTAACTGTGGATGGGCTCCTCCAGGCAGTATACATATTAACTGTGGATGGGATCCACCAGCCAGTGTACATATTAACTGTGGATGGGCTTGACCAGGCAGTGTACACTTTAACTGTGGATGGGCTCCACCAGGCAGTGTACATATTAACTATGGATGGGCTCCACCAGGTAGTGTACATATTTATTATGGATGGGCTCCACCAGGTAGTGTACATATTAACTATGGATGGGCTCCTCCAGCCAGTGTACATATTAACGGTGATGGGGTCCACCAGCCAGTGTACACATTAACTGTGGATGGGCTCCACCAGCCAGTGTACACATTAACTGTGGATGGGCTCCACCAGCCAGTTTACATATTAAATGTGGATGGGCTCCACCAGGCAGTGTAAACATTAACTGTGGATGGGCTCCACCAGCCAGTGTACATATTAAATGTGGATGGGATCCACCAGGCAGTGTACACATTAACTGTGGATGGGCTCCACCAGCCAGTGTACATATTAACGGTGGATGGGCTCAACCATCCAGTGTACACATTAAATGTTGATGGGCTCCACCAAGCAGTGTACATATTAACTGTGGATGGGCTCCACCAGGTAATGTACATATTAACTATTGATGGATTCCACCAGGTAGTGTACATATTAACTGTGGATGGGCTCCAACAGGCAGTGTACATATTAACATAGGATGGGCTCCACCAGGCAGTGTACACATTAACTGTGGATGGGCTCCACTAGGTAGTGTACATATTAACTATGGATGGGCTCCACCAGGTAGAATTGTACATATTAACTATGGATTGGCTCCACCAGCCAGTGTACACATTAACTGTGGATGGGCTCCTCCAGCGAGTGTACACATTAACTGTGGATGGGCTCCACCAGGAAGTGTACATATTAACTGTGGATGGGCTCCCCCAGCCAGTGTACACATTAACTGTGGATGGGCTCCACCAGGTAGTGTACATATTAACTATGGATGGGCTCCACCAGGTAGAATTGTACATATTAACTATGGATGGGCTCCACCAGCCAGTGTACACATTAACTGTTGATGGGCTCTACCAGGCAGTGTACATATTAACTATGGATGGGCTCCACCAGCCAGTGTACACATTAACTGTGGATGGGCTCCACCAGGCAGTGTACATATTAACTGTGGGTGGGCTCCACCAGCCAGTGTACATATTAACTGTGGATGGGCTCGACCAGGCAGTGTACACATTAACTGTGGATGGGCTTGACCAGGCAGTGTAAACCTTAACTATGGATGGGCTCCACCAGGCAGTGTATATATTAACTGTGGATGGGCGCCGCCAGCCAGTATACGTAATAACTGTGGATGGGTTTGACCAGGCAGTGTACATATTAACTATGGATGGGCTCCACCAGGCAGTGTACATATTAACTGTGGATGGGCTCCACCAGTCAGTGTACACATTAACTGTGGATGGGCTCCACCAGGCAGTGTACATATTAACTGTGGATGGGCTCCACCAGGCAGTGTACATATTAACTGTGGATGGGCTCCACCAGGCAGTGTACATATTAACTATGAATGGCTCCACCAGGCAGTGTCATATTAACTGTGGATGGGCTCCACCAGGCACTGTACATATTAACTGTGGATGGGCTTCACCAGGCAGTGTACATATTAACTGTGGATGGGCTCCACCAGCCAGTGTATACATTAACTGTGGATGGGCTCCACCAGGCAGTGTACACATTAACTGTGGATGGGCTCCACCAGGCAGTGTACATATTAACTGTGGATGGGATCCACCAGCCAGTGTACATATTAACTGTGGATGGGCTTGACCAGGCAGTGTACACATTAACTGTGGATGGGCTCCACCAGGCAGTGTACATATTAACTGTGGATGGGCTCCACCAGGCAGTGTACATATTAACTATGGATGGGCTCCACCAGCCAATGTACATATTAACTGTGGATGGGCTCCACCAGCCAGTGTACACATTAACTGTGGTTGGGCTCCACCAGCCAGTGTACACATTAACTGTGGATGGGCTCCACCAGGCAGTGTACATATTAACTGTGGATGGGCTCCACCAGACAGTGTACACATTAACTGTGGATGGGCTCCACCAGCCAGTGTACATATTAACTGTGGATGGGCTCCACCAGCCAGTGTACACATTAACTGTCGATGGGCTCCACCAGGCAGTGTATATATTAACTGTGGATGGGCTCCACCAGCCAGTGTACACATTAACTGTGGATGGGCTCCACCAGGCTGTGTACATATTAACTGTGGATGGGCTCCACCAGCCAGTGTACACATTAACTTTGGATGGCCTCCACCAGGTAGTGTACATATTAACTGTGGATGGGCTACACCAGCCAGTGTACACATTAACTGTGGATGGGCTCCACCAGGCAGTGTCATATTAGCTCTGGATGGGCTCCACCAGGCAGTGTACACATTAACCGTGGATGGGCTCCACCAGCCAGTGTAAATATTAACTGTGGACGGGCTCCACCAGCCATTGTACACATTAACTGTGGATGGGCTCCACCAGGCAGTGTACATATTAACTATGGATGGGCTTCATCAGGTAGAATTGTACATATTAACTCTGGATGGGCTCCACCAGCCAGTGTACACATTATCTGTGGATGAGCTCCACCAGCCAGTGTACACATTAACTGTGGATGGGCTCCACCTGGCAGTGTACATATTAACTATGGATGGGCTCCACCAGCCAGTGTACACATTAACTATGGATGGGCTCCACCAGGCAGTGTACATATTAACTGTGGGTGGGCTCCACCAGACAATGTACAACTTAACTGTGGATGGGATCCACCAGCCAGTGTACATATTAACTGTGGATGGGCTTGACCAGGCAGTGTAAACATTAACTGTGGATGGGCTCCACCAGGCAGTGTAAATATTAACTGTGGAAGGGCTTGACCAGGCAGTGTATACATTAACTGTGGATTGGATCCACCAGCCAGTGTACATATTAACTGTGGATGGGCTTGACCAGGCAGTGTTAACATTAACTGTGGATGGGATCCACCAGCCAGTGTACATAGTAACTGTGGATGGGTTTGACCAGGTAGTGTAAACATTAACTGTGGATGGGCTCCACCAGGCAGTGTACACATTAACTGTGGATGGGCGCCGCCACCCAGTATACGTAATAACTGTGGATGGGTTTGACCAGGCAGTGTACATATTAACTGTGGATGGGCTCCACCAGCCAGTTTACGCATTAACTGTGGATGGGCTCGACCAACCAGTGTACACATTAACTGTAGATGGGCTCCACCAGGCAGTGTAGACATTAAATGTAGATGGGCTCCACCAGGCAGTGTACATATTAACTGTGGATGGGCTCCACCAGCTAGTGTACACATTAACTGTGGATGGGCGCCACCAGCCAGTGTACATATTAACTGTGGATGGGCTCCACCAGCCATTGTACACATTAACTGTGGATGGGCTCCACCAGGTAGTGTACATATTAACTGTGGGTGGGCGCCACCAGCCAGTGTACATATTAGCTGTGGATGGGCTCAACCAGCCAGTGTACATATTAACTGTGAATGGGCTCCACTAGCCAGTGTATACATTAACTGTGTATAGGCTCCACCAGGCAGTGTACACATTAACTGTGGATGGGCTCCACCAGGCAGTGTACATATTAACTGTGGATGGGCTCCACCAGCCAGTGTACATATTAAATGTGGATGGGCTCCACCAGGCATTGTACACATTAACTGTGGATAGGCTCCACCAGCCAGTGTACATATTAACGGTGGATGTGCTCCACCATCCAGTGTACACACTAACTGTGGATGGGCTCCACCAGGCAGTGTACATATTAACTGTGGATGAGCTCCCCCAGCCAGTGTACACATTAACTGTTGATGGGCTCTACCAGCCAGTGTAAATATTAACTGTGGATGGGCTCCACCAGGCACGGTACATATTAACTGTGGATGGGCTTGACCAGGCAATGTACACATTAACTGTGGATGGGCTCCACCAGCCAGTGTATACATTAACTGTGGATGGGCTCCACCAGGCAGTGTACACATTAACTGTGGATGGGC
>JABXNX010000035.1:77950-147894 GCA_014843695.1 Archivesica marissinica
GTACACTGCCCGGTGGAGCCCATCCACAGATAATATGTACACTGCCTGGTGGAGCCCATCCACAGTTAATATGTACACTGCCTGGTGGAGCCCATCCACAGTTAATATGTACACTGGCTGGTGGAGCCCATCCACAGTTAATATGTACACTGCCTGGTGGAGCCCATCCACAGTTAATATGTACACTGCCTGGTGGAGCCCATCCACAGTTAATATGTTACACTGCCTGGTGGAGCCCACACAGTTAATGTGTACACTGGACTGGTGGAGCCCATCCACAGTAAGTATACACTGCGTGGTGGAGCCCATCCACAGTTAATGTGTACACTGCTGGTGGAGCCCATCCACAGTTAATGTGTACACTGGCTGGTGGAGCCCATCGACCATAGTAATGTGTACACTGCGGTGAGCCCATCCACAGTTAATATGTACACTGCCTGGGGAGCCCATCCACAGTTAATGTGTACATGCTTGTGGAACCCATCCACAGTTATATGTACACTGCCGGTGGAGCCCATCCACAGTTAATATGTACACTGCCTGGTGGAGCCCATCCATTTAAGTGTACACTGGCTGGTTGAGCCCATCCACAGTTAATATGTACACTGGCTGGTGGAGCCCATCCACAGTTAATGTGTGCACTGCCTGGTGGAGCCCATTCACAGTTAATATGTACACTGCCTGGTGGAGCCCATCCACAGTTAATGTGTACACTGCCTGGTGGAGCCCATCCACAGTTAATGTATACACTGCCTGGTGGAGCCCATCAACATTTAATGTGTACACTGGATGGTTGAGCCCATCCACCGTTAATATGTACACTGGCTGGTGGAGCCCATCCACAGTTAATGTGTACACTGCCTGGTGGAGAACATCCACAGTTAATGTGTACACTGCCTGGTGGAGCCCATCCACAGTTAATGTGTACACTGTCTGGTGGAGCCCATCCACAGTTAATATATACACTGCCTGGTAGAGCCCATCCACAGTTAATTAGTACACTGGCTGGTGGAGCCCATCCACAGTTAATGTGTACACTGGCTGGTGGACCTCATCCACCGTTAATATGTACACTGGCTGGAGGAGCCCATCCATAGTTAATATGTACACTACCTGGTGGAGCCGATCCATAGTTAATATGTATACTGCCTGGTGGAGCCCATCCACAGTTAATATTACACTACCTGTGGAACCCATCCATAGTTAATATGTACATTAACTGGTGGAGCCCATCCACAGTTAATATGTACACTGCCTGGTGGAACCATCTACAGTTAATATGTACACTGGCTGGTTAAGCCCATCCACGTTTAATATGTACACTGGCTGGTCGAGCCCATCCACAGTTAATGTGTACACTGGCTGATGGAGCCCATCCACAGTTAATATGTACACTGGCTTGTGGAGCCCATCAACAGTTAATGTGTACACTGGCTGGTGGATCCCATCCACAGTTAATATGTACACTGCCTGGTGGAGCCCATCCACAGTTAATGTGTACACTGCCTGGTGGAGCCCATCCACAGTTAATGTATACACTGGCTGGTGGAGCCCATCCACAGTTAATGTGTACACTGCCTGGTCAAGCCCATCTACAGTTAATATGTACACTGCCAGGTGGAGCCCATCCACAGTTAATATGTACACTGGCTGGTGGAGCCCATCCACAGTTAATATGTACACTGCCTGGTGGAGCCCATCCACAGTTAATATGTACACTGCCTGGTGGAGCCAATCCACAGTTAATATGTACACTGCCTGGTGGAGCCCATCCACAGTTAATATGTACACTGCCTGGTGGAGCCCATCCACAGTTAATGTGTACACTGCCTGGTCAAGCCCATCCACCGTTAATATGTACACTGGCTGGTGGATCCCATCCACAGTTAATATGTACACTGCCTGGTGGAGCCCATCCACAGTTAATGTGTACACTGCCTGGTGGAGCCCATCCACAGTTAATGTATACACTGCCTGGTGGAGCCCATCAACATTTAATGTGTACACTGGATGGTTGAGCCCATCCACCGTTAATATGTACACTGGCTGGAGGAGCCCATCCATAGTTAATATGTACACTACCTGGTGGAGCCGATCCATAGTTAATATGTATACTGCCTGGTGGAGCCCATCCACAGTTAATATCTACACTACCTTGTGGAACCCATCCATAGTTAATATGTACATTACCTGGTGGAGCCCATCCACAGTTAATATGTACACTGCCTGGTGGAGCCCATCAACATTTAATGTGTACACTGGATGGTTGAGCCCATCCACCGTTAATATGTACACTGGCTGGTGGAGCCCATCCACAGTTAATGTGTACACTGCCTGGAAGAGCCCATTCACATGTAAGATGTAAACTGGCTGGTGGAGCCCATCCACAGTTAATGTGTACACTGCCTGGTGGAGCCCATCCACCGTTAATGTATACACTGCCTGGTGGAGCCCATCAACATTTAATGTGTACACTGGATGGTTGAGCCCATCCACCGTTAATATGTACACTGGCTGGTGGAGCCCATCCACAGTTAATGTGTACACTGCCTGGTGGAGACCATCCACAGTTAATGTGTACACTGCCTGGTAGAGCCCATCCACAGTTAATGTGTACACTGTCTGGTGGAGCCCATCCACAGTTAATATATACACTGCCTGGTAGAGCCCATCCACAGTTAATTAGTACACTGGCTGGTGGAGCCCATCCACAGTTAATGTGTACACTGGCTGGTGGACCCCATCCACCGTTAATATGTACACTGGCTGGAGGAGCCCATCCATAGTTAATATGTACACTACCTGGTGGAGCCGATCCATAGTTAATATGTATACTGCCTGGTGGAGCCCATCCACAGTTAATATCTACACTACCTTGTGGAACCCATCCATAGTTAATATGTACATTAACTGGTGGAGCCCATCCACAGTTAATATGTACACTGCCTGGTGGAGCCCATCAACATTTAATGTGTACACTGGATGGTTGAGCCCATCCACCGTTAATATGTACACTGGCTGGTGGAGCCCATCCACAGTTAATGTGTACACTGCCTGGAAGAGCCCATCCACATGTAAGATGTACACTGGCTGGTGGAGCCCATCCACAGTTAATGTGTACACTGCCTGGTGGAGCCCATCCACATTTAATATGTACACTGGCTGGTGGAGCCCATCCACAGTTAATGTGTACACTGGCTGGTGGAGCCCATCCACAGTTAATGGGTTCACTGGCTGGTGGACCCCATCCACCGTTAATATGTACACTGGCTGGAGGAGCCCATCCATTGTTAATATGTACACTGCCTGGTCAAGCCCATCCACAGTTAATATGTACACTGGCTGGTGGATCCCATCCACAGTTAATATGTACACTGTCTGGTGGAGCCCATCCACAGTTAATGTGTACACTGCCTGGAGGAGCCCATCCACAGTTAATGTATACACTGGCTGGTGGAGCCCATCCACAGTTAATGTGTACACTGCCTGGTCAAGCCCATCTACAGTTAACATGTACACTGCCCGGTGGAGCCCATCCACAGTTAATATGTACACTGCCTGGTGGAGCCCATCCACAGTTAATATGTACACTGCCCGTTGGAGCCCATCCACAGTTAATATGTACACTGCCTGGTGGAGCCCATCCACAGTAAATATGTACACTGCCTGGTGGAACCCATCCACAGTTAATGTGTACACTGGCTTGTGGAGCTCATCCACAGTTAATATGTACACTGGCTGGTGGAGCCCATCCACAGTTAATATGTACACTGCCTGGTGTAGCCCATCCACAATTAATATGTACACTGGCTGGTGGAGCCCATCCACAGTTAATATGTACACTGCCTGGTGGAGCCCATCCACAGTTAATATGTACACTGGCTTGTGGAGCCCATCCTCAGTTAATATGTACACTGCCTGTTGGAGCCCATCCACAGTTAATATGTACACTGGCTGGTGGAGCCCATCCACAGTTAATATGTACACTGGCTGGTGGAGCCCATCCACAGTTAATGGGTTCACTGGCTGGTGGACCCCATCCACCGTTAATATGTACACTGGCTGGAGGAGCCCATCCATAGTTAATATGTACACTGCCTGGTCAAGCACATCCACAGTTAATATGTACACTGGCTGGTGGATCCCATCCACAGTTAATATATACACTGCCTGGTGAAGCCCATCCACAGTTAATGTGTACACTGCCTGGAGGAGCCCATCCACAGTTAATGTATACACTGGCTGGTGGAGCCCATCCACAGTTAATGTGTACACTGCCTGGTCAAGCCCATCTACAGTTAATATGTACACTGCCCGGTGGAGCCCATCCACAGTTAATATGTACACTGCCTGGTGGAGCCCATCCACAGTTAATATGTACACTGCCCGTTGGAGCCCATCCACAGTTAATATGTACACTGGCTTGTGGAGCCCATCGTCAGTTAATATGTACACTGCCTGGTGGAGCCCATACACAGTTAATATGTACACTGGCTTGTGGAGTCCATCCTCAGTTAATATGTACACTACCTGTTGGAGCCCATCCACAGTTAATATGTACACTGGCTGGTGGAGCCCATCCACAGTTAATATGTACACTGCCTGGTGGAGCCCATCCACAGTTAATATGTACACTGGCTGGTGGAGCCCATCCACAGTTAATATGTACACTGGCTGGTGGAGCCCATCCACAGTTAATATGTACACTGGCTGGTCGAGCCCAACCACAGTTAATATGTACACTGGCTGGTCGAGCCCATCCACAGTTAATATGTACACTGCCTGGTGGAGCCCATCAACAATTAATATCTACACTGGCTTGTGGAGCCCATCCACAGTTAATATGTACACTGCCTGGTGGAGCCCATCCACATTTAATGTGTACACTGCCTGGTGGAGACCATCCACATTAAATGTGTACACTGACTGGTGGAGCCCATCCACCGTTAATGTGTACACTGCCTGGTGGAGCCCACCCACAGTTAATATCTACACTGCCTGGTGGAGCCCATCCACAGTTAATATGTACACTGCCTGGTGGAGCCCATCCATATTTAATATGTACACTGCCTGGTGGAGCCCATCCAAAGTTAATAGGTACACAGGCTGGTGGAGCCCATCCACCGTTAATATGTACACTGGCTGGTGGAGCCCCTCCACAGTTAATATGTACACTGGCTGGTGGAGCCCATCCACAGTTAATATGTACACTGGTTGATTGAGCCCATCCACAGTTAATATGTACACTGCCTGGTGGAGCCCATCCACAGTTAATATGTACACTGGCTGGTCAAACCCATCCACAGTTAATTTGTACACTGCCTGGTCAAGCCCATCCACAGTTAATATGTACACTGCCTGGTGGAACCATCTACAGTTAATATGTACACTGGCTGGTTAAGCCCATCCACGTTTAATATGTACACTGGCTGGTCGAGCCCATCCACAGTTAATGTGTACACTGGCTGATGGAGCCCACCCACAGTTAATAAGTACACTGGCTTGTGGAGCCCATCAACAGTTAATGTGTACACTGGCTGGTGGATCCCATCCACAGTTAATATGTACACTGCCTGGTGGAGCCCATCCACAGTTAATGTGTACACTGCCTGGTGGAGCCCATCCACAGTTAATGTATACACTGGCTGGTGGAGCCCATCCACAGTTAATGTGTACACTGCCTGGTGGAGCCCATCCACAGTTAATGTGTACACTGGCTTGTGGAGCCCATCCAGAGTTAATATGTACACTGCCTGGTGGAGCCCATCAACATTTAATGTGTACACTGGATGGTTGAGCCCATCCACCGTAAATATGTAAACTGGCTGGTGGAGCCCATCCACTGTTAATGTGTACACTGCCTGGAAGAGCCCATCCACATGTAAGATGTACACTGGCTGGTGGAGCCCATCCACAGTTAATGTGTACACTGCCTGCTGGAGCCCATCCACAGTTAATGTATACACTGCCTGGTGGAGCCCATCAACATTTAATGTGTACACTGGCTGGTGGAGCCCATCCACAGTTAATGTGTACACTGCCTGGTGGAGCCCATCCACATTTAATATGTACACTGGCTGGTGGAGCCCATCCACAGTTAATGTGTACACTGGCTGGTGGACCCCATCCACCGTTAATATATACACTGGCTATAGGAGCCCATCCATAGTTAATATGTACACTACCTGGTGGAGCCCATCCATAGTTATTATGTACACTGCCTGGTGGAGCCCATCCACAGTTAATGTGTACACTGCCTGGTCAAGCACATCCACAGTTAATATGTACACTGGCTGGTGGATCCCATCCACAGTTAATATGTACACAGCTTGGTGGAGCCCATCCACAGTTAATGTGTACACTGCCTGGTGGAGCCCATCCACATTTAATGTATACACTGGCTGGTGGAGCCCATCCACAGTTAATATGTACAGTGCCTGGTAAAGCCCATCTACAGTTAATATGTACACTGCCCGGTGGAGCCCATCCACAGTTAATATGTACACTGCCTGGTGGAGCCCATCCACAGTTAATATGTACACTGCCCGGTGGAGCCCATCCACAGTTAATATGTACACTGCCTGGTGGAGCCCATCCACAGTTAATATGTACACTGCCTGTTGGAGCCCATCCACAGTTAATGTGTACACTGCCTGGTGGAGCCCAACCACAGTTAATGTGTACACTGGCTGGTGGAGCCCATCCACAGTTAATGTGTACACTGGCTGGTGGAGCCCATCCACAGTTAATGTGTACACTGGCTTGTGGAGCCCATCCACAGTTAATATGTACACTGGCTGGTGGAGCCCATCCACAGTTAATATGTACACTGGCTGGTGGAGCCCATCCACAGTTAATATGTACACTGCCTGGTGGAGCCCATCCACAGTTAATATGTACACTGCCAGGTGGAGCCCATCCACAGTTAATATGTACACTGCCAGGTGGAGCCCATCCTCAGTTAATATGTACACTGCCTGGTGCAGCCCATCCACAGTTAATATGTACACTGGCTGGTGGAGCCCATCCACAGTTAATATGTACACTGCCTGATGGAGCCCATCCACAGTTAATATGTACACTGGCTGGTGGAGACCATCCACAGTTAATATGTACACTGGCTGGTGGAGCCCATCCACAGTTAATATGTACACTGGCTGGTGGAGCCCATCCACAGTTAATATGTACACTGGCTGGTCGAGCCCATCCACAGTTAATATGTACACTGCCTGGTGGAGCCCATCCACAATTAATATCTACACTGGCTTGTGGAGCCCATCCACAGTTACTATGTACACTGCCTGGTGGAGCCCATCCACATTTAATGTGTACACTGCCTGGTGGAGCGCATCCACAGTAAATGTGTACACTGACTGGTGGAGCCCATCCACCGTTAATGTGTACACTGCCTGGTGGAGCCCACCCACAGTTAATATGTACACTGCCTGGTGGAGCCCATCCACAGTTAATATGTACACTGGCTGGTGGAGCCCATCCACAGTTAATGTGTACACTGCCCGGTGGACCCCATCCACAGTTAATATGTACACTGCCTGGTAGAGCCCATCCACAGTTAATGTGTACACTTGCTGGTGGAGCCCATCCACCGTTAATATGTACACTGGCTGGTGGAGCCCATCCACAGTTAATGTGTACACTGTCTGTTGGAGCCCATCCACAGTTAATATATACACTGCCTGGTAGAGCCCATCCACAGTTAATGTGTACACTGGCTGGTGGAGCCCATCCACAGTTAATGTGTACACTGGCTGGTGGACCCCATCCACCGTTAATATGTACACTGGCTGGAGGAGCCCATCCATAGTTAATATTTACACTACCTGGTGGAGCCCATCCACAGTTACTATCTACACTACCTGGTGGAACCCATCCACAGTTAATATGTACATTACCTGGTGGAGCCCATCCACAGTTAATATGTACACTGGCTGGTGGATCCCATCCACAGTTAATATGTACACTTCCTGGTGGAGCCCATCCACATTTAATGTATACACTGCCTGGTTGAGCTCATCAACATTTAATGTGTACACTGGATGGTTGAGCCCATCCACCGTTAATATGTACACTGGCTGGTGGAGCCCATCCACAGTTAATGTGTACACTGCCCGGTGGAGCCAATCCATAGTTAATATGTACAATTCTACCTGGTGGAGCCCATCCATTGTTAATATGTACACTACCTGGTGGAGCCCATCCACAGTTAATGTGTACACTGCCTGGTGGAGCCCATCCTATGTTAATATGTACACTGCCTGTTGGAGACCATCCACAGTTAATATGTACACTACCTGGTGGAACCCATCCATAGTTAATATGTACATTACCTGGTGGAGCCCATCCACAGTTAATATGTACACTGCCTGGTGGAGCCCATCAACATTTAATGTGTACACTGGATGATTGAGCCTATCCACATTTAATATGTACACTGGCTGGTGGAGCCCATCCACAGTTAATGTGTACACTGCCTGGTAGAGCCCATCCACATTTAATATGTACACTGGCTGGTGGAGCCCATCCACATTTAATGTGTACACTGCCTGGTGGAGCCCATCCACATTTAATATGTACACTGGCTGGTGGAGCCCATCCACAGTTAATATGTACACTGCCTGGTGGAGCCCATCCACAGTTAATGTGTACACTGCCTGGTGGAGCCCATCCACAGTTAATGTATACACTGGCTGGTGGAGCCCATCCACACTTAACGTGTACACTGCCTGGTCAAGCCCATCTACAGTTAATATGTACACTGCCCGGTGGAGACCATCCACAGTTAATATGTACACTGCCTGGTGGAGCCCATCCACAGTTAATGTGTACACTGGATGGTTGAGCCCATCCACCGTTAATATGTGCACTGGCTGGTGGAGCCCATCCACAGTTAATGTACACTGCCTGGTGGAGCCCATCCACATTAATATGTAACTGCCTGGTGGAGCCATCCACAGTTAATGTGTACACTGCCTGGTAGAGCCCATCCACAGTTAATGTGTACACTTGCTGGTGGAGCCCATCCACCGTTAATATGTACACTGGCTGGTGTAGCCCATCCACAGTTAATGTGTACACTGTCTGGTGGAGCCCATCCTATGTTAATATGTACACTGCCTGTTGGAGACCATCCAAAGTTAATATGTACACTACCTGGTGGAACCCATCCATAGTTAATATGTACATTACCTGGTGGAGCCCATCCACAGTTAATATGTACACTGCCTGGTGGAGCCCATCAACATTTAATGTGTACACTGGATGATTGAGCCTATCCACCGTTAATATGTACACTGGCTGGTGGAGCCCATCCACAGTTAATGTGTACACTGCCTGGTAGAGCCCATCCACATTTAATATGTACACTGGCTGGTGGAGCCCATCCACAGTTAATGTGTACACTGCCTGGTGGAGCCCATCCACATTTAATATGTACACTGGCTGGTGGAGCCCATCCACAGTTAATATGTACACTGCCTGGTGGAGCCCATCCACAGTTAATGTGTACACTGCCTGGTGGAGCCCATCCACAGTTAATGTATACACTGGCTGGTGGAGCCCATCCACAGTTAATGTGTACACTGCCTGGTCAAGCCCATCTACAGTTAATATGTACACTGCCCGGTGGAGACCATCCACAGTTAATATGTACACTGCCTGGTGGAGCCCATCCACAGTTAATGTGTACACTGGATGGTTGAGCCCATCCACCGTTAATATGTACACTGGCTGGTGGAGCCCATCCACAGTTAATATGTACACTGCCTGGTGGAGCCCATCCACATTTAATATGTACACTGCCTGGTGGAGACCATCCACAGTTAATGTGTACACTGCCTGGTAGAGCCCATCCACAGTTAATGTGTACACTTGCTGGTGGAGCCCATCCACCGTTAATATGTACACTGGCTGGTGGAGCCCATCCACAGTTAATGTGTACACTGTCTGTTGGAGCCCATCCACAGTTAATATGTACACTGCCTGGTAGAGCCCATCCACAGTTAATGTGTACACTGGCTGGTGGAGCCCATCCACAGTTAATGTGTACACTGGCTGGTGGACCCCATCCACCGTTAATATGTACACTGGCTGGAGGAGCCCATCCATAGTTAATATTTACACTACCTGGTGGAGCCCATCCACAGTTACTATCTACACTACCTGGTGGAACCCATCCATAGTTAATATGTACATTACCTGGTGGAGCCCATCCACAGATAATATGTACACTGCCTGGTGGAGCCCATCAACATTTAATGTGTACACTGGATGGTTGAGCCCATCCACTGTTAATATGTACACTGGCTGGTGGAGCCCATCCACAGTTAATGTGTACACTGCCTGGATGAGCCCATCCACATGTAATATGTACACTGGCTGGTGGAGCCCATCCACAGTTAATGTGTACACTGCCTGGTGGAGCCCATCAACATTTAATGTGTACACTGGATGGTTGAGCCCATCCACCGTTAATATGTACACTGGCTGGTGGAGCCCATCCACAGTTAATATGTGTACACTGGCTGGTGGAGCCCATCCACAGTTAATGTGTGCACTGGCTGGTGGACCCCATCCACCGTTAATATGTACACTGGGTGGAGGAGCCCATCCATAGTTAATATATACACTACCTGGTGGAACCCATCCATAGTTAATATGTACACTGCCTGTTGGAGCCCATCCACTGTTAATGTGTACACTGCCTGGTCAAGCCCATCCACAGTTAATATGTACACTGGCTGGTGGATCCCATCCACAGTTAATATGTACACTGCCTGGTGGAGTCCATCCACAGTTAATGTGTACACTGCCTGGTAGAGCCCATCCACAGTTAATGTATACACTGGCTGGTGGAGCCCATCCACAGTTAATGTGTACCCTGCCTGGTCAAGCCCATATACAGTTAATATGTACACTGCCGGGTGGAGACCATCCACAGTTAATATGTACACTGCCTTGTGGAGCCCATCCACAGTTAATGTGTACACTGCCTGGAAGAGCCAATCCACATGTAATATGTACATTGGCTGGTGGAGCCCACCCACAGTTAATGTGTACACTGCCTGGTGGAGCCCATCCACATTTAATATGTACACTGGCTGGTGGAGCCCATCAACAGTTAATGGGTTCACTGGCTGGTGGACCCCATCCACCGTTAATATGTACACTGGCTGGAGGAGCCCATCCATAGTTAATATGTACACTGCCTGGTCAAGCCCATCCACAGTTAATATGTACACTGGCTGGTGGATCCCATCCACAGTTAATATGTACACTGCCTGGTGGAGCCCATCCACAGTTAATGTGTACACTGCCTGGAGGAGCCCATCCACAGTTAATGTATACACTGGCTGGTGGAGCCCATCCACAGTTAATGTGTACACTGCCTGGTCAAGCCCATCTACAGTTAATATGTACACTGCCCGGTGGAGCCCATCCACAGTTAATGTGTACACTGCCTGGTCAAGCCCATCTACAGTTAATATGTACACTGCCCGGTGGAGCCCATCCACAGTTAATATGTACACTGCCTGGTGGAGCCCATCCACAGTTAATGTGTACACTGCCTGGTGGAGCCCATCCACAGTTAATGTATACACTGGCTGGTGGAGCCCATCCAAAGTTAATGTGTACACTGCCTGGTCAAGCCCATCTACAGTTAATATGTACACTGCCCGGTGGAGACCATCCACAGTTAATATGTACACTGCCTGGTGGAGCCCATCCACAGTTAATGTGTACACTGGATGGTTGAGCCCATCCACCGTTAATATGTACACTGGCTGGTGGAGCCCATCCACAGTTAAAATGTACACTGCCTGGTGGAGCCCATCCACATTTAATATGTAAACTGCCTGGTGGAGACCATCCACAGTTAATGTGTACACTGCCTGGTAGAGCCCATCCACAGTTAATGTGTACACTTGCTGGTGGAGCCCATCCACCGTTAATATGTACATTGGCTGGTGGAGCCCATCCACAGTTAATGTGTACACTGTCTGTTGGAGCCCATCCACAGTTAATATATACACTGCCTGGTAGAGCCCATCCACAGTTAATGTATACACTGGCTGGTGGAGCCCATCCACAGTTAATGTGTACACTGGCTGGTGGACCCCATCCACCGTTAATATGTACACTGGCTGGAGGAGCCCATCCATAGTTAATATTTACACTACCTGGTGGAGCCCATCCACAGTTACTATCTACACTACCTGGTGGAACCCATCCATAGTTAATATGTACATTACCTGAAGGAGCCCATCCACAGATAATATGTACACTGCCTAGTGGAGCCCATCAACATTTAATGTGTACACTGGATGGTTGAGCCCATCCACTGTTAATATGTACACTGGCTGGTGGAGCCCATCCACAGTTAATGTGTACACTGCCTGGTGGAGCCCATCAACATTTAATGTGTACACTGGATGGTTGAGCCCATACACCGTTAATATGTACACTGGCTGGTGGAGCCCATCCACAGTTAATATGTGTACACTGGCTGGTGGAGCCCATCCACAGTTAATGTGTGCACTGGCTGGTGGACCCCATCCACCGTTAATATGTACACTGGGTGGAGGAGCCCATCCATAGTTAATATATACACTACCTGGTGGAGCCCATCCATAGTTAATATGTACACTGCCTGGTGGAGCCCATCCACAGTTAATGTGTACACTGCCTGGTCAAGCACATCCACAGTTAATATGTACACATGCTGGTGGTTCCCATCCACAGTTAATATGTACACTGCCTGGTGGAGTCCATCCACAGTTAATGTGTACACTGCCTGGTAGAGCCCATCCACAGTTAATGTATACACTGGCTGGTGGAGCCCATCCACAGTTAATGTGTACACTGCCTGGTCAAGCCCATCTACAGTTAATATGTACACTGCCCGGTGGAGACCATCCACAGTTAATATGTACACTGCCTGGTGGAGCCCATCCACAGTTAATGTGTACACTGCCTGGAAGAGCCCATCCACATGTAATATGTACATTGGCTGGTGGAGCCCATCCACAGTTAATGTGTACACTGCCTGGTGGAGCCCATCCACATTTAATATGTACACTGGCTGGTGGAGCCCATCCACAGTTAATGGGTTCACTGGCTGGTGGACCCCATCCACCGTTAATATGTACACTGGCTGGAGGAGCCCATCCATAGTTAATATGTACACTGCCTGGTCAAGCCCATCCACAGTTAATATGTACACTGGCTGGTGGATCCCATCCACAGTTAATATGTACACTGGCTGGTGGAGCCCATCCACAGTAAATATGTACACTGCCTGGTGGAACCCATCCACAGTTAATGTGTACACTGCCTGGTGGAGCCCATCCTCAGTTAATATGTACACTGGCTGGTGGAGCCCATCCACAGTAAATATGTACACTGCCTGGTGGAACCCATCCACAGTTAATGTGTACACTGCCTGGTGGAGCCCATCCTCAGTTAATATGTACACTGCCTGGTGGAGCCCAACCACAGTTAATGTGTACACTGGCTGGTGGAGCCCATCCACAGTTAATGTGTACACTGGCTGGTGGAGCCCATCCACAGTTAATGTGTACACTGGCTTGTGGAGCCCATCCACAGTTAATGTGTACACTGGCTTGTGGAGCCCATCCACAGTTAATATGTACACTGGCTGGTGGAGCCCATCCACAGTTAATATGTACACTGGCTGGTGGAGCCCATCCACAGTTAATATGTACACTGCCTGGTGTAGCCCATCCACAATTAATATGTACACTGGCTGGTGGAGCCCATCCACAGTTAATATGTACACTGCCTGGTGGAGCCCATCCACAGTTAATATGTACACTGGCTTGTGGAGCCCATCCTCAGTTAATATGTACACTGCCTGGTGGAGCCCATCCACAGTTAATATGTACACTGGCTTGTGGAGCCCATCCTCAGTTAATATGTACACTGCCTGTTGGAGCCCATCCACAGTTAATATGTACACTGGCTGGTGGAGCCCATCCACAGTTAATATGTACACTGCCTGGTGGAGCCCATCCACAGTTAATATGTACACTGGCTGGTGGAGCCCATCCACATTTAATGTGTACACTGCCTGGTGGAGCCCATCCACAGTAAATGTGTACACTGACTGGTGGAGCCCATCCACCGTTAATGTGTACACTGCCTGGTGAAGCCCACCCACAGATAATATCTACACTGCCTGGTGGAGCCCATCCACAGTTAATATGTACACTGCCTGGTGGAGCCCATCCATATTTAATATGTACACTGCCTGGTGGAGCCCATCCACAGTTAATAGGTACACAGGCTGGTGGAGCCCATCCACCGTTAATATGTACACTGGCTGGTGGAGCCCCTCCACAGTTAATATGTACACTGGCTGGTGGAGCCCATCCACAGTTAATATGTACACTGGTTGATTGAGCCCATCCACAGTTAATATGTACACTGCCTGATGGAGCCCATCCACAGTTAATATGTACACTGGCTGGTCAAACCCATCCACAGTTAATGTGTACACTGCCTGGTCAAGCCCATCCACAGTTAATATGTACACTGCCTGGTGGAACCATCTACAGTTAATATGTACACTGGCTGGTCAAGCCCATCCACGTTTAATATGTACACTGGCTGGTCGAGCCCATCCACAGTTAATGTGTACACTGGCTGATGGAGCCCACCCACAGTTAATAAGTACACTGGCTTGTGGAGCCATCAACAGTTAATGTGTACACTGGCTGGTGGATCCCATCCACAGTTAATATGTACACTGCCTGGTGGAGCCCATCCACAGTTAATGTGTACACTGCCTGGTGGAGCCCATCCACAGTTAATGTGTACACTGGCTGGTGGAGCCCATCCACAGTTAATGTGTACACTGCCTGGTCAAGCCCATCCACAGTTAATATGTACACTGCCTGGTGGAGCCCATCCACAGTTAATATGTACACTGCCTGGTGGAGCCCATCCACAGTTAATATGTACACTGCCTGGTGGAGCCCATCCACAGTTAATATGTACACTGCCTGGTGGAGCCCATCCACAGTTAATATGTACACTGCCTGGTGGAGCCCATCCACAGTTAATGTGTACACTGCCTGGTGGAGCCCATCCACAGTTAATATGTACACTGGCTGGTGGAGCCCATCCACAGTTAATATGTACACTGCCTGGTGGAGCCCATCCACAGTTAATATGTACACTGCCTGGTGGAGCCCATCCACAGTTAATATGTACACTGCCTGGTGGAGCCCATCCACAGTTAATATGTACACTGGCTGGTGGAGCCCATCCACAGTTAATATGTACACTGGTTGATTGAGCCCATCCACAGTTAATATGTACACTGCCTGATGGAGCCCATCCACAGTTAATATGTACACTGGCTGGTCAAACCCATCCACAGTTAATGTGTACACTGCCTGGTCAAGCCCATCCACAGTTAATATGTACACTGCCTGGTGGAACCATCTACAGTTAATATGTACACTGGCTGGTCAAGCCCATCCACGTTTAATATGTACACTGGCTGGTCGAGCCCATCCACAGTTAATGTGTACACTGGCTGATGGAGCCCACCCACAGTTAATAAGTACACTGGCTTGTGGAGCCTATCAACAGTTAATGTGTACACTGGCTGGTGGATCCCATCCACAGTTAATATGTACACTGCCTGGTGGAGCCCATCCACAGTTAATGTGTACACTGCCTGGTGGAGCCCATCCACAGTTAATGTATACACTGGCTGGTGGAGCCCATCCACAGTTAATGTGTACACTGCCTGGTCAAGCCCATCTACAGTTAATATGTACACTGCCAGGTGGAGCCCATCCACAGTTAATATGTACACTGCCTGGTGGAGCCCATCCACAGTTAATATGTACACTGCCCGGTGGAGCCCATCCACAGTTAATATGTACACTGCCTGGTGGAGCCCATCCACAGTTAATATGTACACTGCCTGGTGGAGCCCATCCACAGTTAATATGTACACTGCCTGGTGGAGCCCATCCACAGTTAATGTGTACACTGCCTGGTCAAGCCCATCCACAGTTAATATGTACGCTGGCTGGTGCATCCCATCCACAGTTAATATGTACACTGCCTGGTGGAGCCCATACACAGTTAATGTGTACACTGCCTGGTGGAGCCCATCCACAGTTAATGTATACACTGCCTGGTGGAGCCCATCAACATTTAATGTGTACACTGGATGGTTGAGCCCATCCACCGTTAATATGTACACTGGCTGGTGGAGCCCATCCACAGTTAATGTGTACACTGCCTGGTGGAGACCATCCACAGTTAATGTGTACACTGCCTGGTAGAGCCCATCCACAGTTAATGTGTACACTGTCTGGTGGAGCCCATCCACAGTTAATATATACACTGCCTGGTAGAGCCCATCCACAGTTAATTAGTACACTGGCTGGTGGAGCCCATCCACAGTTAATGTGTACACTGGCTGGTGGACCCCATCCACCGTTAATATGTACACTGGCTGGAGGAGCCCATCCATAGTTAATATGTACACTACCTGGTGGAGCCGATCCATAGTTAATATGTATACTGCCTGGTGGAGCCCATCCACAGTTAATATCTACACTACCTTGTGGAACCCATCCATAGTTAATATGTACATTACCTGGTGGAGCCCATCCACAGTTAATATGTACACTGCCTGGTGGAGCCCATCAACATTTAATGTGTACACTGGATGGTTGAGCCCATCCACCGTTAATATGTACACTGGCTGGTGGAGCCCATCCACAGTTAATGTGTACACTGCCTGGAAGAGCCCATCCACATGTAAGATGTACACTGGCTGGTGGAGCCCATCCACAGTTAATGTGTACACTGCCTGGTGGAGCCCATCCACAGTTAATGTATACACTGCCTGGTGGAGCCCATCAACATTTAATGTGTACAATGGATGGTTGAGCCCATCCACCGTTAATATGTACACTGGCTTGTGGAGCCCCTCCACAGTTAATATGTACACTGGCTGGTGGAGCCCATCCACAGTTAATATGTACACTGGTTGATTGAGCCCATCCACAGTTAATATGTACACTGCCTGATGGAGCCCATCCACAGTTAATATGTACACTGGCTGGTCAAACCCATCCACAGTTAATGTGTACACTGCCTGGTCAAGCCCATCCACAGTTAATATGTACACTGCCTGGTGGAACCATCTACAGTTAATATGTACACTGGCTGGTCAAGCCCATCCACGTTTAATATGTACACTGGCTGGTCGAGCCCATCCACAGTTAATGTGTACACTGGCTGATGGAGCCCACCCAAAGTTAATAAGTACACTGGCTTGTGGAGCCTATCAACAGTTAATGTGTACACTGGCTGGTGGATCCCATCCACAGTTAATATGTACACTGCCTGGTGGAGCCCATCCACAGTTAATGTGTACACTGCCTGGTGGAGCCCATCCACAGTTAATGTATACACTGGCTGGTGGAGCCCATCCACAGTTAATGTGTACACTGCCTGGTCAAGCCCATCTACAGTTAATATGTACACTGCCAGGTGGAGCCCATCCACAGTTAATATGTACACTGCCTGGTGGAGCCCATCCACAGTTAATATGTACACTGCCCGGTGGAGCCCATCCACAGTTAATATGTACACTGCCTGGTGGAGCCCATCCACAGTTAATATGTACACTGCCTGGTGGAGCCCATCCACAGTTAATATGTACACTGCCTGGTGGAGCCCATCCACAGTTAATGTGTACACTGCCTGGTCAAGCCCATCCACAGTTAATATGTACGCTGGCTGGTGCATCCCATCCACAGTTAATATGTACACTGCATGGTGGAGCCCATACACAGTTAATGTGTACACTGCCTGGTGGAGCCCATCCACAGTTAATGTATACACTGCCTGGTGGAGCCCATCAACATTTAATGTGTACACTGGATGGTTGAGCCCATCCACCGTTAATAAGTACACTGGCTTGTGGAGCCCATCCACAGTTAATGTGTACACTGCCTGGTGGAGCCCATCCACAGTTAATGTATACACTGCCTGGTGGAGCCCATCAACATTTAATGTGTACACTGGATGGTGGAGCCCATCCACAGTTAATGTGTACACTGGCTGGTGGACCCCATCCACCGTTAATATGTACACTGGCTGGAGGAGCCCATCCATAGTTAATATGTACACTACCTGGTGGAGCCGATCCATAGTTAATATGTATACTGCCTGGTGGAGCCCATCCACAGTTAATATCTACACTACCTTGTGGAACCCATCCATAGTTAATATGTACATTACCTGGTGGAGCCCATCCACAGTTAATATTTACACTGCCTGGTGGAGCCCATCAACATTTAATGTGTACACTGGATGGTTGAGCCCATCCACCGTTAATATGTACACTGGCTGGTGGAGCCCATCCACAGTTAATGTGTACACTGCCTGGAAGAGCCCATCCACATGTAAGATGTACACTGGCTGGTGGAGCCCATCCACAGTTAATGTGTACACTGCCTGGTGGAGCCCATCCACAGTTAATGTATACACTGCCTGGTGGAGCCCATCAACATTTAATGTGTACAATGGATGGTTGAGCCCATCCACCGTTAATATGTACACTGGCTTGTGGAGCCCATCCACAGTTAATGTGTACACTGCCTGGTGGAGCCCATCCACAGTTAATGTATACACTGCCTGGTGGAGCCCATCAACATTTAATGTGTACACTGGATGGTTGAGCCCATCCACCGTTAATATGTACACTGGCTGGTGGAGCCCATCCACAGTTAATGTGTGCACTGCCTGGTGGAGACCATCCACAGTTAATGTGTACACTGCCTGTTAGAGCCCATCCACAGTTAATGTGTACACTGTCTGTTGGAGCCCATCCACAGTTAATATATACACTGCCTGGTAGAGCCCATCCACAGTTAATTAGTACACTGGCTGGTGGAGCCCATCCACAGTTAATGTGTACACTGGCTGGTGGACCCCATCCACCGTTAATATGTACACTGGCTGGAGGAGCCCATCCATAGTTAATATGTACACTACCTGGTGGAGCCGATCCATAGTTAATATGTATACTGCCTGGTGGAGCCCATCCACAGTTAATATCTACACTACCTTGTGGAACCCATCCATAGTTAATATGTACATTACCTGGTGGAGCCCATCCACAGTTAATATGTACACTGCCTGGTGGAGCCCATCAACATTTAATGTTTACACTGGATGGTTGAGCCCATCCACCGTTAATATGTACACTGGCTGGTGGAGCCCATCCACAGTTAATGTGTACACTGCCTGGAAGAGCCCATCCACATGTAAGATGTACACTGGCTGGTGGAGCCCATCCACAGTTAATGTGTTCACTGCCTGGTGGAGCCCATCCGCAGTTAATGTATACACTGCCTGATGGAGCCCATCAACATTTAATGTGTACACTGGATGGTTGAGCCCATCCACCGTTAATATGTACACTGGCTGGTGGAGCCCATCCACAGTTAATGTGTACACTGCCTGGTGGAGACCATCCACTGTTAATGTGTACACTGCCTGGTAGAGCCCATCCACAGTTAATGTGTACACTGGCTTGTGGAGCCCATCCACCGTTAATGTGTACACTGGCTGGTGGAGCCCATCCACAGTTAATGTGTACACTGTCTGGTGGAGCCCATCCACAGTTAATATGTACACTGCCTGGTAGAGCCCATCCACAGTTAATATGTACACTGCCTGGTGGAGCCCATCCACAGTTAATATGTACACTGCCTGGTGGAGCCCATCCACAGTTAATATGTACACTGGCTGGTGGAGCCCATCCACCGTTAATATGTACACTGGCTGGTGGAGCCCATCCACAGTTAATGTGTACACTGTCTGGTGGAGCCCATCCACAGTTAATATATACACTGCCTGGTAGAGCCCATCCACAGTTAATTAGTACACTGGCTGGTGGAGCCCATCCACAGTTAATGTGTACACTGGCTGGTGGACCCCATCCACCGTTAACATGTACACTGGCTGGAGGAGCCCATCCATAGTTAATATGTACACTACCTGGTGGAGCCCATCCATAGTTAATATGTATACTGCCTGGTGGAGCCCATCCACAGTTAATATCTACACTACCTGGTGGAACCCATCCATAGTTAATATGTACATTACCTGGTGGAGCCCATCCACAGTTAATATGTACACTGCCTGGTGGAGCCCATCAACATTTAATGTGTACACTGGATGGTTGAGCCCATCCACCGTTAATATGTACACTGGCTGGTGGAGCCCATCCACAGTTAATGTGTACACTGCCTGGTAGAGCCCATCCACATGTAAGATGTACACTGGCTGGTGGAGCCCATCCACAGTTAATGTGTACACTGCCTGGTGGAGCCCATCCACATTTAATATGTACACTGGCTGGTGGAGCCCATCCACAGTTAATGTGTACACTGGCTGGTGGAGCCCATCCACAGTTAATGTGTACACTGGCTGGTGGACCCCATCCACCGTTAATATGTACACTGGCTATAGGAGCCCATCCATAGTTAATATGTACACTACCTGGTGGAGCCCATCCATAGTTATTATGTACACTGCCTGGTGGAGCCCATCCACAGTTAATGTGTACACTGCCTGGTCAAGCCCATCCACAGTTAATATGTACACTGGCTGGTGGATCCCATCCACAGTTAATATGTACACTGCCTGGTGGAGCCCATCCACAGTTAATATGTACACTGCCTGGTGGAGCCCATCCACAGTTAATATGTACACTGCCTGGTGGAGCCCATCCACAGTTAATATGTACACTGGCTGGTGGAGCCCATCCACAGTTAATGTGTACACTGGCTGGTGGAGCCCATCCACAGTTAATATGTACACTGCCTGGTGGACCTCACAGTTAATTACACTGCTGGTGGAGCCCATCCACAGTTAATATGTACACTGGCTGGTGGAGCCCATCCACAGTTAATATGTACACTGCCTGGTGGAGCCCATCCACAGTTAATATGTACACTGGCTGGTGGAGCCCATCCACTGTTAATATGTACACTGCCAGGTGGAGCCCATCCACAGTTAATATGTACACTGCCAGGTGGAGCCCATCCTCAGTTAATATGTACACTGCCAGGTGCAGCCCATCCACAGTTAATATGTACACTGGCTGGTGGAGCCCATCCACAGTTAATATGTACACTGCCTGATGGAGCCCATCCACAGTTAATATGTACACTGGCTGGTGGAGCCCATCCACAGTTAATATGTACACTTGCTGGTGGAGCCCATCCACAGTTAATATGTACACTGGCTGGTGGAGCCCATCCACAGTTAATATGTACACTGGCTGGTCGAGCCCATCCACAGTTAATATGTACACTGCCTGGTGGAGCCCATCCACAATTAATATCTACACTGGCTTGTGGAGCCCATCCACAGTTAATATCTACACTACCTGGTGGAGCCCATCCACATTTAATGTGTACACTGCCTGGTGGAGCCAATCCACAGTAAATGTGTACACTGACTGGTGGAGCCCATCCACCGTTAATGTGTACACTGCCTGGTGGAGCCCACCCACAGTTAATATGTACACTGCCTGGTGGAGCCCATCCACAGTTAATATGTACACTGCCTGGTGGAGCCCATCCATATTTAATATGTACACTGCCTGGTGGAGCCCATCCACAGTTAATAGGTACACTGGCTGGTGGAGCCCATCCACCGTTAATATGTACACTGGCTGGTGGAGCCCCTCCACAGTTAATATGTACACTGGCTGGTGGAGCCCATCCACATTTAATATGTACACTGGTTGATTGAGCCCATCCACAGTTAATATGTACACTGCCTGGTGGAGCCCATCCACAGTTAATATGTACACTGGCTGGTCAAACCCATCCACAGTTAATGTGTACACTGCCTGGTAAAGCCCATCCACAGTTAATATGTACACTGGCTGGTCAAGCCCATCCACGTTTAATATCTACACTGGCTGGTCGAGCCCATCCACAGTTAATGTGTACACTGGCTAATGGAGCCCACCCACAGTTAATAAGTACACTGGCTTGTGGAGCCCATCAACAGTTAATGTGTACACTGCCTGGTGGAGCCCGTCCACAGTTAATATGTACACTGGTTGATTGAACCCATCCACATTTAATATGTACACTGACTGGTGGAGCCCATCCACAGTTAATATGTACACTGCTTGATTGAGCCCATTCACAGTTAATGTGTACAATGCCTGGTGGAGCCCATCCACAGTTAATGTGTTCACTACCTGGTGGAGCCCATCCACAGTTAATGTGTACACTGCCTGGTGGAGCCCATCTACAGATAATATATACACTGCCTGGTGGAGCCCATCCACAGTTAATGTGTACACTGCCTGGTGGAGCCGATCTACAGTTAATATGTACACTGCCTGTTGGAGCCCATCCACAGTTAATGTGTACACTGCCTGATGAAGCCCATCCAAAGTTAATGTGTACATTGCATAGTCAAGCTCATCCACAGTTAATGTGTACACTGGCAGGTGGAGCCCATCCACAGTTAATATATACACTGCCTGGTGGAGCCCATCCACAGTTAATATGTACACTGCATGGTGGAGCCCATCCATAGTTAATGTGTTCACTGCCTGGTGGAGCCCATCCACAGTTAATATGTACACTGCCTGGTCAAGCCAATCCACAGTTAATATGTACACTGCCTGGTGGAGCCCATCCATATTTAATATGTACACTGCCTGGTGGAGCCCATCCACAGTTATTGGGTACACTGCCTGATGAAGCCCATCCACAGTTAATGTGTACATTGCATGGTCAAGCCCATCCACAATTAATGTGTACACTGGCAGGTGGAGCCCATCCACAGTTAATATATACACTGCCTGTTGGAGCCCATCCACAGTTAATATGTACACTGCATGGTGGAGCCCATCCATAGCTAATGTGTTCACTGCCTGGTGGAGCCCATCCACAGTTAATATATACACTGCCTGTTGGAGCCCATCCACAGTTAATATGTACACTGCATGGTGGAGCCCATCCATAGCTAATGTGTTCACTGCCTGGTGGAGCCCATCCACAGTTAATATGTACACTGCCTGGTCAAGCCCATCCACAGTTAATATGTACACTGACTGGTCAAGCCCATTCACAGTTAATATGTACACTGGCTGGTCAAGCCCATTCACAGTTAATATGTACACTGCCTAGTGGAGCCCATCCACAGTTAATGTGTACACTGCCTGGTGTAACCCATCCACAGTTAATGAGTACACTGGCTGGTGGAGCCCATCCACAGTTAAGGTGTAAACTGGCTTGTGGAGCCCATTCATAGTTAATATGTACACTGCCTGATGGAGCCCATCCACAGTTAATATGTACACTGCCTGGTGGAGCCCATCCACAGTTAATGTGTACTGTGCCTGGTGGAGCCCATCCACAGTTAATGTATACAGTGCTTGGTGCAGCCCATCCACAGTTAATGTGTACACTGCCTGGTGGAGCCCATACTCAGTTAATATATATACTGCCTGGTCAAGCCCATCCACAGTTAATGTGTACATTGCATGGTCAAGCCCATCCACAGTTAATGTGTACACTGGCTGGTGGAGCCCATCCACAGTTAATATATACACTGCCTGGTGGAGCCCATCCACAGTTAATGTTTACATTGCCTGGTGGAGCCCATGCACAGTTAATGTGTACACTGCCTGGTGGAGCCCATCCACAGTTAATGTGTACACTGCCTGGTGGAGCCCATCCACAGTTAATATATACACTGCCTGGTGGAGACCATCCACAGTTAATGTGAACACTCCCTGGTGGAGCCCATCCACAGTTAATGTGTACACTGCCTGGTGGAGCCCATTCACAGTTAATGTGTACACTGGCTGGTGGAGCCCATTCAAAGTTAATGTGTATACTACCTGGTGGAATCCATCCACAGTTAATATGTACACTGGCTGGTGAAGCCCATCCACAGTTAATGTGTACACTGCCTGGTGGATCCCATCCACAGTTAATATGTACACTGGCTGGTGGAGCCCATCCACAGTTAATGTGTTCACTGCCTGGTGGAGCCCATCCACAGTTAATATGTACACTGCCTGGTGGAGCCCATCCACAGTTAATGTGTTCACTGCCTGGTGGAGCCCATCCACAGTTAATATGTACACTGCCCGGTGGAGCCCATCCACAGTTAATGTGTACACTGCCTGGTGTAGCCCATCAACAGTTAATATGTACACTGGCTGGTGGAGACCATCCACAGTTAATGTATATACTGCCAGGTGGAGCCCATCCACAGTTAATATGTACACTGCCTGGTGGAGCCCATCCACAGTTAATATGTACACTGCCTGGTGGAGCCCATTCACAGTTAATGTGTACACTGGCTGGTGGAGCCCATTCACAGTTAATGTTTACACTGGCTGGTGGAGCCCTTCCACAGTTAATGTGTACGCTGCCTGGTGGAACCCATCCACAGTTAATATGTACACTGGCTGGTGGAGCACATCCACAGTTAAAGTGTACACTGGCTGGTGGAGCCCATCCACAGTTAATATGTTCACTGCCTGGTGGAGCCCATCCACAGTTAATGTGTACACTGGCTGGTGGAGCCCATCCACAGATTATATGTTCACTGCCTGGTGGAGCCCATCCACAGTTAATGTGTACACTGCCTGGTGGAGCCCATCCACAGTTAATATGTACACTGCCTCGTGGAGCCCATCCACAGTTAATGTGTACACTGGCTGGTGGAGCCTATCCACAGTTAATATGTTCACTGCCTGTTGGAGCCCATCAACAGTTAATGTGTACACTGGCTGGTGGAGCCCATCCACACTTTAATATGTACACTGGCTTGTGGAGCCCATCCATAGTTAATGTGTACCGTGCCTGGTGGAGCCCATCCACTGTTAATATGACACTGCTTGGTGGAGCCTATCCATAGTTAATATGTACACTGCATGGTGGAGCCCATCCATAGTTAATGTGTTCACTGGCTGGTGGAGCCCATCCACAGTTAATATATACACTGCCTGGTGGAGCCCATCCACAGTTAATATGTACACTGCATGGTGGAACCCATCCATAGTTAATGTGTTCACTGTCTGGTGGAGCCCATCCACAGTTATTATGTACACTGCCTGGTCAAGCCCATCCACAGTTAATGTGTACACTGCCTGGTCAAGCCTATTCACAGTTAAAATGTACACTGGCTGGTGGATCCCATCCACAGTTAATATGTACACTGCCTGGTGGAGCCCATCCACAGTTAATGTGTACACTGTCTGGTGGAGCCCATCCACAGTTAATGTATACAATGGCTAGTGGAGCCCATCCACAGTTAATATGTACACTGCCTGGTGAAGACCATCTACAGTTAATGTGTACACTGCCTGGTCAAGCCTATCCACAGTTAATGTGTACACTGCCTGGTGTTGCCCATCCACAGTTAATGTTTACACTGCCTGGTGGAGCCCATCCACAGTTAATGTGTATAATGTCTGGTGGAGCGCATCCACAGTTACTATGTACACTGCCTGGTGAAGACCATCTACAGTTAATGTGTACACTGCCTGGTCAAGCCCATCCACAGTCAATATATACACTGCCTGGTGGAGCCCATCCACAGTTAATGTGTATAATGTCTGGTGGAGCGCATCCACAGTTACTATGTACACTGCCTGGTGAAGACCATCTACAGTTAATGTGTACACTGCCTGGTCAAGCCCATCCACAGTTAATGTGTACACTGCCTGGTGGAGCCCATCCACAGTTAATGTTTACACTGCCTGGTGGAGCCCATCCACAGTTAATGTGTACACTGCCTGGTCAAGCCCATCCACAGTTAATGTGTAAACTTCCTGGTAAAGCCCATCCACAGTTAATATGTACACTGCCTGGTGGAGCCCATCCACAGTTAATATGTACACTGGCTGGTGGACCCCATTCACAGCTAATATGTACACTGGCTGGTGGCGCCCACCCACAGTTAATATGTACACTGGCTGGTGGCGCCCATCCACAGTTAATATGTACACTGGCTGGTGGAGCCCATCCACAGTTAATGTGTACAATGGCTGGTGGAGCCCATCCACAGGTAATGTGTACACTGCCTGGAGGAGCCCACCCACAGTTAATATGTACACTGGCTGGTGGAGCCCATCCAGAGTTAATATGTACACTGGCTGGTGGAGCCCATCCATAGTTAATGTGTACACTGGCTGGTGGAGCACATCCACAGTTAAAGTGTACACTGTCTGGTGGAGCCCATCCACAGTTAATGTGTACACTGGCTGGTGGAGCCCATCCACATATAATATTTTCACTGCCTGGTGGAGCCCATTCACAGTTAATGTGTACACTGCTTGGTGGAGCCCATCCACAGTTAATATGTACACTGCCTGGTGGAGCCCATCCACAGTTAATGTGTACACTGGCTGGTGGAGCCCATCCACAGTTAATATCTTCACTGCCTGTTGGAGCCCATCCACAGTTAATATGTACACTGGCTGGTGGAGCCCATCCACAGTTAATATGTACACTGGCTTGTGGAGCCCATCCACAGTTAATGTGTACCGTGCCTGGTGGAGCCCATCCACAGTTAATATGACACTGCGTGGTGGAGCCTATCCATAGAAAATATGTTCACTGCCTGGTGGAGCCCATCCACAGTTACAGTGTACACTGGCTGGTGGAGCCCATCCACAGGCAATGTGTACACTGCCTGGTGGAGCCCACCCACAGTTAATATGTACACTGCCTGGTCAAGCCCATCCACAGTTAATGTGTACACTGCCTGGTCAGGCCTATCCACAGTTAATATGTACACTGGCTGGTGGATCCCATCCACAGTTAATATGCATACTGCCTGGTGGAGCCCATCCACAGTTAATGTGTACACTGTCTGGTGGAGACCATCCACAGTTAATGTATACACTGGCTAGTGGAGCCCATCCATAGTTAATATGTACACTGCCTGGTGAAGACCATCTACAGTTAATGTGTACACTGCCTGGTCAAGCCTATCCACAGTTAATGTGTACACTGCCTGGTGGAACCCATCCACAGCTAATATGAACACTGGCTGGTGGAGCCCATCCACAGTTAATATGTACACTGGCTGGTGGAACCCATCCATAGTTAATGTGTACACTGGCTGGTAAAGCCCATCCACAGTTTTTTTTGTTTTTTTTCAATTATCACTCTGATAATCCGTTTATTTTTTTACATGTAACAAACATACATACGTACATTGAACATAATATATACATAATTATTTGATAAGATAAATTGAAAACATGTCTGTATTCAATGAAGATATGTAATCTGTAAGATAGTATCTAATTCAAATTTGAATTTTTGCAAAAAAGCTGAATTTTTTTTTTTACTTACTAAGTGCTGTAACATTGTGGTGAGTTCGTTATGAAAAAGTCGATGTATAGGATAGAAAATTGTTCGTTTTTCACTTAAAAAGTACGATTTATAAGTGCAAAAGCATATAAGATTTAAAATTCTATTTACATCAATATACTGCTTTATTTCGATTTTGTATCCAACTATTAGGAAGTGTAATGTCCTCATGCATTTTGATATGCCGCATTTTACAAAAACCGAAGTGATTAAATTCCAAAATGAATCAAGACATTTACAATATATCAACATATGTTCAATAGTTTCTATTTGATTACAAAATAAGCAATTAAAAGAATCTGATATTCTCCATTTATGTAGAGTGTCTCTTGTCGGGAGTATTCTATGTATAGTTTTGTATTTGAACTGTTTAACACGGTTATCTATTAGTTGATTGAGTATGTTGTAGTAAACGTTCCAATTGATTCGAGAATTTAGGGTGTGTTCCCAATATCTATGTATGTAAGGCTTGCAGAATTTGTACTTAAGCAATGTTCTGTATATGTTTTTATTTGTCATATCAGTGAATTTGATTTTTAGGTCTAGACTTATCGACAGGCTAGTTTTGACTTTAGTCATAACTGAGTTATTTGTTTTCAGTATGTTTCTCCATGAGCAGGGAATCGACTTTAAAACTCTATTGAATTCTGATAGCCAATTAGTTTTATTTTTAAGTTTTAGAAACGTGTGTTGCTCTTGTATGTGACCATTTTCGCCTATTAGATCATTTAAGAATAATATTCCAGAGTCGATCCAATGTTTAAAGATTAAATTCTTTCCATTAAGTAATATGTGTTTATTTCCCCATATAATTTCTTTTCTGAAGTTGTAAAAATTGTTGGGAAATTGTTTATGTTTATTATTGACTTCAGACCAAATTGATACGATGTCAGTATAGAACGATGGAATTTTGTATTTTACTTGTGGTAAAGTTTTCGGCGAGTTATAATTCATGTAAAATATCAGGAAATTTGTACCGAACTGGTCTAAAAATAAGTGAGGAATACATTTCCAGTTAGCGATTTCGTTGTTTAATAGATGTTGTATCCATTTAATTTTAATAGATTTCATGTAAGTTTCAATGTCTATCATTCCTAAACCACCTTCTTCGCGATTGCCAATAAGCGTTGTTCTCTTGATTTTCTCTCTCTTGCCATTCCATAAGAAATCGAACAACATTGAATTTATTTTGTTAATGATATGTTTTGGTGCGACCAATGATTGTAGAAGGTATGTGAATTTTGGAATTAATAATGTTTTGATTATCTGAATTTTTCCGTAGAATGTTAAATACCGTTTTTGCCAATTTTTTATTGTATCTGCACATTGTTGTATTCTATTTTCCCAATTAAGATTTTCACATTTAACTTTATCATGACCGAAGTATATTCCTAAAGCTTTAATAGGGTTTTCACTCCAACTGATGTTGAATATGTTTTTACTTTTAGCTTTTGATGCACCAATCCAAAGTCCTGAGGTTTTGTTTTTATTTAGTTTTAATCCTGAAAAGTTTCCGAATTCATATATTATTTTAAGTGCTTGCTCGATGTCATTTTCATCTTTAAGGAACAAAGTTGTATCATCTGCCAACTGAGATATTTTTAAAGCATGTGTTGTATTGTTTACTTTTACTGATATGCCTTTAATAATGTCACAGGATCTTATTTTAATTGCAAGAATTTCTGCTACTATGATGAATAAAAGTGCAGACAGAGGACATCCTTGCCTGACGCCTCTGCTGATTGCAAACATGTTACATTTCCAACCATTATTGATGATACAAGAATTTATGTCTTTGTATAAAGTTTTTACCCAGTTTATAAAGTTTGTTTTGAAACCAAAATGTTTAATGACTTCAAGAAGTGATGCCCATTCGAGTGTATCGAAAGCTTTTCGAAAATCTAGAAACAGAATGGCACCATCTATCTCAAATATATCAGTGTAGTCTATGATATCTTGAATTTGTCTGATGTTAAATCCAATAAATCTATTTTTGATGTAACCCTGTTGATCTAGACTTATGATTTTGGGTAACACTTTTTGGATACGTTTCGCAAGAGTACGAGCAGCTATTTTGTAATCTTTGTTGAGTAATGATATAGGTCTCCAATTTTCGATGTTTTCCGGGTCTCCTTTTTTAAAGATTAAAGATATTATGCTTTGCTTTTGAGTTCTTGACATTTCTGTTTTCATATAACAGTTATTTAAAGTATTTGTTACGAGGTTACCTATTTTAGGCCAAAATATTTTATAGAATTCAGCTGTTAGACCGTCGCTTCCGGGACTTTTATTAATCTTAAGATCTTCAACTGATTGTTTACATTCTTCAAAAGTGAAAAGTCCTTCACAAATGTCTGCTTCCTCGTTAGTAAGTTTTTTTTCCAATTTAACTTTGTGTTGATTTAAATAAGTTTTCGTAAAATTTTCGTTCTTCTTTCAGTACCTCTTTCGTATTTGTGAATCGTTTATTGTTTATTACTGGTTTGTCTTGAATTTTCTAGACTGAGAAAATATTTGCTATTCTTTTCGCCCTCTTCTAAGTACTGAATTCTAGACCTAACTTGTGCACCTACCGCTTTAAAATGGTATATTTCTTCTATTTGTTTTTGAGTGTTTTCTATTTCGGACAGAATATTATCGTTTAAATCGTTTTCTTAAGTATAGTTTTTCGTTGTTTAGATTTATGTTTTGCAAATTGTATAGAAGTTTCCTTTATTTCGTATTTACAATATTCCCAGATAGTTTGATAACATTCGTGATCGCCTAACTCTTTTAGACAAGTATCTATTGTATTATTTATTAACGTTTTATATGTATCGTCAAGTAGATAAGAATTGTTTAATTTCCAGAATCCGGGCCCTCTTTTACTTGGTATTCTTATCTTAAGGGATACTGCCATATGGTCTGTATATTTAATTTGGGCTGGTCTTATGTCTGTGTTTTCAATTAAAGGTAGGAGGTTTTCGTCTGTCAAAAAGAAATCAATTCTACTTTTTTCGCTATTATTTTTCCTTCTCCACGTATATTGAGAGGCGTTTGGGTTTTTCACTCTCCAAATATCAATCAAGTTAAATTCTTTAATTATTATTTCCAAACATTTAACTGGACATTTTTGTTGTTTTGTATTTGATTTAGAAATTCTATCAGTTTTACTAAGAGTGTCGTTATAATCACCAGCAATTATTTTCGAACCTTGTGTAAATTCATTTAGTAGTTTATGTAACGATTGAAAAAAGTTGTCTCTTGACTTCATATCATTAAATGCATATATATTAACGAGTGTGTATACACTATTGGCAATTTCCGTATTTATTATTATAAACCGACCGTTTACATCGGTGTGATAATCAATGATATTGAAGTTTAACTCTTTTTTTAAAAAGATAGAACAGCCTTTACTGTTGCTTGTACCGTATGAGTGATATATTTCCCACTCAGAAAATTCTTTTCGTATTAAATTGCTTAATTCGTCTGTGAAATGGGTCTCTTGTACAAATAAGATATTTGCATTCTGCTGCATTAACCATTGTAACATGCGACCGCGTTTAGTTTTATCCCTTAGTCCCTGGGCGTTCAGCGACAAAATATGTATGTTATTAGGCATGACAACGCTTGCATTTTGTTTAAATATCTAGCTGGTTAACACCAGTTTCACGGTGAATGAACACTGAGCGAGACTGTTTGACCGCGTCTTGTAACGGTTTCAAAATTAACAAAGGAAGTTTCATTGTATAACGAATGGTGCTGCGATAACGATAAACTGTTATACCTGTGTGATATACTACCGTAGTGTATTTAGAATGTATATATAACGGTTTATGACTGCTTTGTACAAAAAAGTTAAGTTATTATAAAACATGCTATACAATTATTGACCTTTGTAGTTATATACATGCATGTCATTTTGCTTATACATATGGCAGTGTCTATTTTTTCATAGATTATATCCAAAACTGTTATACTTTAATGTGCAATCACATTTTACTCGTATATCAACTGTGAGATTTCACAGAGTAATATGTTTGTGGTATTTATGTACCAAAAGTGTTCCGCTAGTCCAAATATCATAGTCCATAGTTCGTTTCCTAATAAAGAAGTTCTATAGCGACAATATCCCACAAAACAGTCAGTCAGCATCGCTGTCGTTCTTGCTGGAAGAGTTGCCATCATCGGATGTTTTGTGCTTTTTTGGTTTATCTCGTAGATCCTCGATGGGTGTAGGTGGAGAACGAACAGTTGCGTTCTGTTTTCTCCCTTTATTCGGGGTTTCACAGTTATTGCGCACGCTTTTGACAAACTTGTCGATGGCCTGTTGGCCTGGTATTTGAGCGATGTTTTTGTTGCCTTTTTTGGATGGATGTGTGTCAAGCACGGGTTTCTTTGTATTCCCAGTGGATTTGCTGTCCCATTGTTTGTTTTGACGCTCGTCGTCACCGGAGTGTTCGGGAGACTCATCAAGGGGGAAATCGGCATCGCACTCATCTTTCTTGTGCCCAGACTTTTTACAAGTTAGGCATTTCCATTCATTTGTACATTCATTCATTTTATGTCCTTTTTCGAGACACTTGTTACACGTTTCCTCGTTTTTGTTGCTAAAGATGGTCTGACCATAGTGAATAACCCTTGCACTGAACCTCCCGAAATACATGAACTTTGGGAGGGGTGCTTTAAGGGAAGACCTTTTCACGTTGTAGAGTCTATCGCCAGTTTCACAGTTCGTGAGTTTTCCGTTAATTCGGAGTTTCTCTCTCATGTTTGAGATGATAAACCACAGTTAATGTGTACAATGGCCGGTGGAGCCCATCCACAGGTAATGTGTACACTGCCTGGTGGAGCCCATCCAGAGCTAATATGACACTGCATGGTGGAGCCCATACACAGATAATATGTACACTACATGGTGGAGGCCATCCACAGTTAATGTGTACACTGGCTGGTGGAGCCCATCCACAGTTAATATGTACACTGGCTGGTGGAGCCCATTCACAGTTAATGTTTACACTGGCTGGTGGAGCCCATCCACAGTTAATGAGTACACTGCCTGGTGGAACCCATCCACAGTTAATATGTACAATGGCTGGTGGAGCCCATCCACAGTTAATATGTACACTGCCTGGTGGAGCCCATCCACGGTTAATATGTACACTGCCTGGTGGAGCCCACCCACAGTTAATGTTTTCACTGCCTGGTTGAGCCCATCCACAGTTAATATGTACACTGCCTGGTGGAGCCCATCCACAGTTAATATGTACACTGCCTGGTGGAGCCTATCCACAGTTAATGTGTTCACTGCCTGGTGGAGCCCATCCACAGTTAATATGTACACTGCCTGGTGGAGCCCATCCACAGTTAATATGTACACTGCCCGGTGTAGCACATCCAAAGTTAATGTGTACACTGCCTGGTGTAGCCCATCCACAGTTAATATGTACACTGTCTGGTCAAGTCCATCCACAGTTAATGTATATACTGCCTGGTAGAGCCCATCCACAGTTAATATGTACACTGGCTGGTGGAGCCCATCCATAGTTAATGTGTACACTGGCTGGTAAAGCCCATCTACAGTTAATGTGTACAATAGCTGGTGGAGCCCATCCACAGGTAATGTGTACACTGCCTGGTGGAGCCCATCCAGAGCTAATATGACACTGCATGGTGGAGCCCATCCACAGTTAATATGTACACTGGCTAGTGGAGCCCATCCATATTTAATGTGTACACTGCCTGGTGGAGCCCATCCAGAGCTAATATGACACAGCAGGGTGGAGCCCATCCACAGATAATATGTGCACTACATGGTGGAGCCCATCCACAGTTAATATGTACACTGCCTGGTGGAGCCCATCCACAGTTAATATGTACACTGCCTGGTGGAGCCCATCCACAGTTAATATGTACACTGGCTGGTGACGCACATCCACAGTTATTATGTACACTGCCTGGTGGAGCCCATCCACAGTTAATATGTACACGGGCTGGTGGCGCCCATCCACAGTTAATATGTACACTGTCTGGTGGCGCCCATCCACAGTTAATGTGTACACTGCATGGTGGAGCCCATCCACAGTTAATGTGTACACTGGCTGGTGGAGCCCATCCACACTTAATATGTACACTGCCTGGTGGAGCCCATCCATAGTTAATATGTACACTGCTTGGTGAAGACCATCCACAGTTAATGTGTACACTGCCTGGTGGAGCCCATCCACAGTTAATGTGTAAACTGGCTGGTGGAGCCCATCCACAGTTAATATGTACACTGCCTGGTCAAACCCATCCACAGTTAATAGGTATACTGGCTGGCGGCGCCCATCCACAGTTAATGTGTACACTTCCTGGTGTAGCCCATCCACAGTTAATGTTTACACTGCCTGGTGGAGCCCATCCACAGTTAATATGTACATTGCCTGGTCAAGCCCATCCACAGTTAATGTGTACACTGCCTGGTGGAGCCCATCCACAGTTAATATATACACTGCCTGGTCAAGCCCATCCACAGTTAATGTGTACACTGGCTGGTGGGGCCCATCCACAGTTAATATGTACACTACCTTGTGGAGCCCATCCACAGTTAATATGTACACTGCCTGGTGGAGCCCATCCACAGTTAATGTGTACATTGCCTGGTGGAGCCCATCCACAGTTAATGTGTACACTGCCTGGTCAAGCCCATTCACAGTTAATATGTACATTGGCTGGTGGAGCCCATCCACAGTTAATATGTACACTACCTTGTGGAGCCCATCCACAGTTAATGAGTACACTGGCTGGTGGAGCCCATCCACAGTTAATGTGTACATTGCCTGGTGGTGCCCATCCATAGTTAATATGTACACTGGATGGTGGAGCCCATCCATAGTTAATATGTACACTGCCTGGTGGAGCCCATCCATAGTTAATATGTACACTGGCTGGTGGAGCCCATCCATAGTTAATATGTACACTGGCTGGTGGAGCCCATCCACAGTTAATATGTACACTGGCTGGGGGAGCCCATGCACAGTTAATATATACACTGGTTGGTGGAGCCCATCCACAGTTAATATATACACTGCCTGGTGGAGCCCATCCACAGTTAATATATACACTGCCTCGTGGAGCCCATCTACAGTTAATATATACACTGCCTGGTCAAGCCCATCCACAGTTAATATGTACACTGCCTGGTGGAGCCCATCCACAGTTAATATGTACACTGGCTGGTGGAGCCCATCCACAGTTAATATATACACTGCCTGGTGGAGCCCATCCACAGTTAATCTGTACACTGCCTGGTGGAGCCCATCCACAGTTAATGTTTACACTGCATGGTGGAGCCCATCCACAGTTAATGTATATACTGCCTGGTGGAGCCCATCCACAGTTAATATGTACAGTGCCTGGTAGAGCCCATTCACAGTTAATGTGTACACTGGCTGGTGGAGCCCATTCACAGTTAATGTTTACACTGGCTGGTGGAGCCCATCCACAGTTAATGTGTACGCTGCCTGGTGGAACCCATCCACAGTTAATATGTACACTGGAAGGTGGAGCACATCCACAGTTAAAGTGTACACTGGCTGGTGGAGCCCATCCACAGTTAATGTGTACACTGCCTGGTGGAACCCATCCACAGTTAATATGTACACTGCCTGGTGGAGCCCATCCACAGTTAGTGTGTACACTGCCTGGTGGAGCCCATCCACAGTTAATATGTACACTGCCTGGTGGAGCGCATCCACAGTTAATGTGTACACTGGCTGGTGGAGCCCATCCACTGTTTATATGTTCACTGCCTGTTGGAGCCCATCCAGAGTTAATGTGTACCGTGCCTGGTGGAGCCAATCCACAGTTAATATGACACTGCCTGGTGGAGCCCATCCACAGTTAAAGTGTACACTGGCTGGTGGAGCCCATCGACAAGTAACCACAGTTAATGTGTACAATGGCCGGTGGAGCCCATCCACAGGTAATGTGTACACTGCCTGGTGGAGCCCATCCAGAGCTAATATGACACTGCATGGTGGAGCCCATACACAGATAATATGTACACTACATGGTGGAGGCCATCCACAGTTAATGTGTACACTGGCTGGTGGAGCCCATCCACAGTTAATATGTACACTGGCTGGTGGAACCCATCCACAGTTAATGTGTACAATGGCTGGTGGAGCCCATCCACAGGTAATGTGTACACTGCCTGGTGGAACCCATCCACAGTTAATATGTACACTGGCTGGTGGAGCCCATCCACAGTTAATGTGTACAATGGCTGGTGGAGCCCATCCACAGGTAATGTGTACACTGCCTGGTGGAGCCCATCCAGAACTAATATGACACTGCATGGTGGAGCCCATCCACAGATAATATGTACACTACATGGTGGAGGCCATCCACAGTTAATATGTACACTGCCTAGTGGAGCCCATCCACAGTTAATATGTACACTGCCTGGTGGAGGCCATTCACAGTTAATGTGTACACTGGCTGGTGGAGCCCATTCACAGTTAATGTTTACACTGGCTGGTGGAGCCCATCCACAGTTAATGTGTACGCTGCCTGGTGGAACCCATCCACAGTTAATATGTACACTGGAAGGTGGAGCACATCCACAGTTAAAGTGTACACTGGCTGGTGGAGCCCATCCACAGTTAATGTGTACACTGCCTGGTGGAACCCATCCACAGTTAATATGTACACTGCCTGGTGGAGCCCATCCACAGTTAGTGTGTACACTGCCTGGTGGAGCCCATCCACAGTTAATATGTACACTGCCTGGTGGAGCGCATCCACAGTTAATGTGTACACTGGCTGGTGGAGCCCATCCACTGTTTATATGTTCACTGCCTGTTGGAGCCCATCCACAGTTAATGTGTACCGTGCCTGGTGGAGCCAATCCACAGTTAATATGACACTGCCTGGTGGAGCCCATCCACAGTTAAAGTGTACACTGGCTGGTGGAGCCCATCGACAAGTAATGTGTACACTGCCTGGTGGAGCCCACCCACAGTTAATATGTACACTGCCTGGTCAAGCCCATCCACAGTTAATGTGTACACTGCCTGGAAAAGCCTATCCACAGTTAATATGTACACTGGCTGGTGGATCCCATCCACAGTTAATATGTACACTGCCTGGTGGAGCCCATCCACAGTTAATATGTACACTGCCTGGTGGAGCCCATCCACAGTTAATGTATACAATGGCTAGTGGAGCCCATCCACAGTTAATATGTACATTGCCTGGTGAAGACCATCTACAGTTAATGTGTACACTGCCTGGTCAATCCCATCCACAGTTAATGTGTACACTGCCTGATGGAGCCTATCCACAGTTAATGTTTACACTGCCTGGTGGAGCCCATCCAAAGTTAATGTGTACACTGCCTGGTCAAGCCCATCCACAGTTAATGTGTACACTGCCTGGTCAAGCACTTCCACAGTTAATATGTACACTGGCTGATGGAGCCCATCCATAGCTAATATGTACACTGGCTGGTGGCGCTCACCCACAGTTAATATGTACACTGCCTGGTGGAGCCCATCCACAGTTAATGTGTATAATGTCTGGTGGAGCCCATCCACAGTTAATATGTACACTGGCTGGTGGCGCCCATCCACAGTTAATATGTACACTGGCTGATGGAGCCCATCCACAGTTAATGTGTACGAATGGCTGGTGGAGCCAATCCACAGGTAATGTGTACACTGCCTGGTGGAGCCCATCCACAGTTAATATGTACACTGGCTAGTGGAGCCCATCCATAGTTAATGTGAACACTGCCTGGTGGAGCCCATCCAGAGCTAATATGACACTGCAGGGTGGAGCCCATCCACAGATAATATGTACACTACATGGTGGAGCCCATCCACAGTTAATATGTACACTGCCTGGTGGAGCCCATCCACAGTTAATATGTACACTGCCTGGTGGAGCCCATCCACAGTTAATATGTACACTGGCTGTTGACGCACATCCACAGTTATTATGTACACTGCCTGGTGGAGCCCATCCACAATTAATATGTACACGGGCTGGTGGCGCCCATCCACAGTTAATGTGTACACTGGCTGGTGGAGCCCATCCACACTTAATATGTACACTGCCTGGTGGAGCCCATCCATAGTTAATATGTACACTGCTTGGTGAAGAACATCCACAGTTAATGTGTACACTGCCTGGTGGAGCCCATCCACAGTTAATGTGTAAACTGGCTGGTGGAGCCCATCCACAGTTAATATGTACACTGCCTGGTCAAACCCATCCACAGTTAATAGGTATACTGGCTGGCGGCGCCCATCCACAGTTAATGTGTACACTTCCTGGTGTAGCCCATCCTCAGTTAATGTTTACACTGCCTGGTGGAGCCCATCCACAGTTAATATGTACACTGGCTGGTGGAGCCCATCCACAGTTAATATATACACTGCCTGGTGGAGCCCATCCACAGTTAATCTGTACACTGCCTGGTGGAGCCCATCCACAGTTAATGTTTACACTGCATGGTGGAGCCCATCCACAGTTAATGTATATACTGCCTGGTGGAGCCCATCCACAGTTAATATGTACAGTGCCTGGTAGAGCCCATTCACAGTTAATGTGTACACTGGCTGGTGGAGCCCATTCACAGTTAATGTTTACACTGGCTGGTGGAGCCCATCCACAGTTAATGTGTACGCTGCCTGGTGGAACCCATCCACAGTTAATATGTACACTGGAAGGTGGAGCACATCCACAGTTAAAGTGTACACTGGCTGGTGGAGCCCATCCACAGTTAATGTGTACACTGCCTGGTGGAACCCATCCACAGTTAATATGTACACTGCCTGGTGGAGCCCATCCACAGTTAGTGTGTACACTGCCTGGTGGAGCCCATCCACAGTTAATATGTACACTGCCTGGTGGAGCGCATCCACAGTTAATGTGTACACTGGCTGGTGGAGCCCATCCACTGTTTATATGTTCACTGCCTGTTGGAGCCCATCCACAGTTAATGTGTACCGTGCCTGGTGGAGCCAATCCACAGTTAATATGACACTGCCTGGTGGAGCCTATCCATAGATAATATGTTCACTGCCTGGTGGAGCCCATCCACAGTTAAAGTGTACACTGGCTGGTGGAGCCCATCGACAAGTAATGTGTACACTGCCTGGTGGAGCCCACCCACAGTTAATATGTACACTGCCTGGTCAAGCCCATCCACAGTTAATGTGTACACTGCCTGGAAAAGCCTATCCACAGTTAATATGTACACTGGCTGGTGGATCCCATCCACAGTTAATATGTACACTGCCTGGTGGAGCCCATCCACAGTTAATATGTACACTGCCTGGTGGAGCCCATCCACAGTTAATGTATACAATGGCTAGTGGAGCCCATCCACAGTTAATATGTACATTGCCTGGTGAAGACCATCTACAGTTAATGTGTACACTGCCTGGTCAATCCCATCCACAGTTAATGTGTACACTGCCTGATGGAGCCTATCCACAGTTAATGTTTACACTGCCTGGTGGAGCCCATCCAAAGTTAATGTGTACACTGCCTGGTCAAGCCCATCCACAGTTAATGTGTACACTGCCTGGTCAAGCCCATCCACAGTTAATATGTACACTGGCTGATGGAGCCCATCCATAGCTAATATGTACACTGGCTGGTGGCGCTCACCCACAGTTAATATGTACACTGCCTGGTGGAGCCCATCCACAGTTAATGTGTATAATGTCTGGTGGAGCCCATCCACAGTTAATATGTACACTGGCTGGTGGCGCCCATCCACAGTTAATATGTACACTGGCTGATGGAGCCCATCCACAGTTAATGTGTACGAATGGCTGGTGGAGCCAATCCACAGGTAATGTGTACACTGCCTGGTGGAGCCCATCCACAGTTAATATGTACACTGGCTAGTGGAGCCCATCCATAGTTAATGTGTACACTGCCTGGTGGAGCCCATCCAGAGCTAATATGACACTGCAGGGTGGAGCCCATCCACAGATAATATGTACACTACATGGTGGAGCCCATCCACAGTTAATATGTACACTGCCTGGTGGAGCCCATCCACAGTTAATATGTACACTGCCTGGTGGAGCCCATCCACAGTTAATATGTACACTGGCTGTTGACGCACATCCACAGTTATTATGTACACTGCCTGGTGGAGCCCATCCACAATTAATATGTACACGGGCTGGTGGCGCCCATCCACAGTTAATATGTACACTGTCTGGTGGCGCCCATCCACAGTTAATGTGTACACTGCATGGTGGAGCCCATCCACAGTTAATGTGTACACTGGCTGGTGGAGCCCATCCACACTTAATATGTACACTGCCTGGTGGTGCCCATCCATAGTTAATATGTACACTGCTTGGTGAAGAACATCCACAGTTAATGTGTACACTGCCTGGTGGAGCCCATCCACAGTTAATGTGTAAACTGGCTGGTGGAGCCCATCCACAGTTAATATGTACACTGCCTGGTCAAACCCATCCACAGTTAATAGGTATACTGGCTGGCGGCGCCCATCCACAGTTAATGTGTACACTTCCTGGTGTAGCCCATCCTCAGTTAATGTTTACACTGCCTGGTGGAGCCCATCCACAGTTAATATGTACATTGCCTGGTCAAGCCCATCCACAGTTAATGTGGACACTGCCTGGTGGAGCCCATCCACAGTTAATATATACACTGCCTGGTCAAGCCCATCCACAGTTAATGTGTACACTGGCTGGTGGAGCCCATCCACAGTTAATATGTACACTACCTTGTGGAGCCCATCCACAGTTAATATGTACACTGCCTGGTGGAGCCCATCCACAGTTAATGTGTACATTGCCTGGTGGAGCCCATCCACAGTTAATGTGTACACTGCCTGGTCAAGCCCATTCACAGTTAATATGTACACTGGCTGGTGGAGCCCATCCACAGTTAATATGTACACTACCTTGTGGAGCCCATCCACAGTTAATGAGTACACTGGCTGGTGGAGCCCATCCACAGTTAATGTGTACATTGCCTGGTGGTGCCCATCCATAGTTAATATGTACACTGGATGGTGGAGCCCATCCATAGTTAATATGTACACTGCCTGGTGGAGCCCATCCATAGTTAATATGTACACTGGCTGGTGGAGCCCATCCATAGTTAATATGTACACTGGCTGGTGGAGCCCATCCACAGTTAATATGTACACTGGCTGGTGGACCCCATCCACAGTTAATATATACACTGGTTGGTGGAGCCCATCCACAGTTAATATATACACTGCCTGGTGGAGCCCATCCACAGTTAATATATACACTGCCTCGTGGAGCCCATCAACAGTTAATATATACACTGCCTGGTCAAGCCCATCCACAGTTAATATGTACACTGCCTGGTGGAGCCCATCCACAGTTAATATGTACACTGGCTGGTGGAGCCCATCCACAGTTAATATATACACTGCCTGGTGGAGCCCATCCACAGTTAATGTTTACACTGCCTGGTGGAGCCCATTCACAGTTAATGTGTACACTGCCTGGTGGAGCCCATCCACAGTTAAAGTGTACACTGCCTGGTCAAGCCCATCCACAGTTAATGTATACACTGCCTGGTCAAGCTCATCCACAGTTAATATGTACACTGCCTGGTGGAGCCCATCCACAGTTAATGTGTACACTGCCTGGTGGAGCCCATTCACAGTTAATGTGTACACTGGCTGGTGGAGCCCATTCAAAGTTAATGTTTACACTGGCTGGTGGAGCCCATCCACAGTTAATGTGTACACTGCCTGGTGGAACCCATCCACAGTTAATATGTACACAGGCTGGTGAAGCCCATCCACAGTTAATGTGAACACTGCCTGGTGGAACCCATCGACAGTTAATATGTACACTGGCTGGTGGAGCCCATCCACAGTTAATATGTACACTGCCTGATGGAGCCCATCCACAGTTAATATGTACACTGCTTGGTGGAGCCCATCCACAGTTAATGTGTTCACTGCCTGGTGGAGCCCATCCACATTTAATATGTACACTGCCTGGTGGAGCCCATCCACAGTTAATGTGTTCACTGCCTGGTGGAGCCCATCCACAGTTAATATGTACACTGCCCGGTGGAGCCCATCCACAGTTAATGTGTACACTGCCTGGTGGAGCCCATCCACAGTTAATATGTACACTGTCTGGTCAAGTCCATCCACAGTTAATGTATATACTGCCTGGTGGAGCCCATCCCCAGTTAATATGTACACTGCATGGTGGAGCCCATCCACAGTTAATATGAACACTGCCTGGTGGAGCCCATTCACAGTTAATGTTTACACTGGCTGGTGGAGCCCATCCACAGTTTATAGGTACGCTGCCTGGTGGAACCCATCCACAGATAATATGTACACTGGCTGGTGGAGCACATCCACAGTTAAAGTGTACACTGGCTGGTGGAGCCCATCCACAGTTAATATGTTCACTGCCTGGTGGAGCCCATCCACAGTTAATGTGTACACTGGCTGGTGGAGCCCATCCACAGTTAATATGTACACTGCCTGGTGGAGCCCATCCACAGTTGATGTGTACAATGGCTGGTGGAGCCCATCCACAGTTAATATGTTCACTGCCTGTTGGAGCCCATCCACAGTTAATGTGTACACTGGCTGGTGGAGCCCATCCACAGTTAATATGTGCACTGGCTTGTGGAGCCCATCCACAGTTAATGTGTACCGTGCCTGGTGGAGCCCATCCACAGTTAATATGTGCACTGTCTGGTGGAGCCCATCCACAGTTAATGTATACAATGGCTAGTGGAGCCCATCCACAGTTAATATGTACACTGCCTGGTGAAGATCATCTACAGTAAATGTGTACACTGCCTGGTCAAGCCCATCCGCAGTTAATGTGTACACTGCCTGGTGGAGCCCATCCACAGTTAATGTGTACACTGCCTGGTCAAGCCCATCCACAGTTAATGTGTACACTGCCTGGTCAAGCCCATCCAGAGTTAATATGTACACTGGCTATTGGATCCCATCCACAGTTAATATGTACACTGCCTGGTGGAGTCCATCCACAGTTAGTATGTACACTGCCTGGTGAAGACCATCTACAGTTAATGTGTACACTGCCGGGTCAAGCCCATCCACTGTTAATGAGTACACTGCCTGGTGGAGCCCATCCACAGTTAATGTTTACACTGCCTGGTGGAGCCCATCCACAGTTAATGTGTACACTGCCTGGTGAAGCCCATCCACAGTTAATGTGTACACTGCGTGGTCAAGCCCATCCACAGTTAATATGTACACTAGCTGGTGGATCCCATCCACAGTTAATATGTACACTGCCTGGTGGAGCCCATCCACAGTTAATGTGTACACTGCCTGGTGGAGCCCATACACAGTTAATATGTACACTGGCTGATGGAGCCCATCCACAGTTAATGTGTACGAATGGCTGGTGGAGCCAATCCACAGGTAATGTGTACACTGCCTGGTGGAGCCCATCCACAGTTAATATGTACACTGGCTAGTGGAGCCCATCCATAGTTAATGTGTACACTGCCTGGTGGAGCCCATCCAGAGCAAATATGACACTGCAGGGTGGAGCCCATCCACAGATAATATGTACACTACATGGTGGAGCCCATCCACATTTAATATGTACACTGCCTGGTGGAGCCCATCCACAGTTAATATGTACACTGCCTGGTGGAGCCCATCCACAGTTAATATGTACACTGGCTGGTGACGCACATCCACAGTTATTATGTACACTGCATGGTGGAGCCCATCCACAGTTAATGTGTACACTGGCTGGTGGAGCCCATCGACACTTAATATGTACACTGCCTGGTGGAGCCCATCCATAGTTAATATGTACACTGCTTGGTGAAGAACATCCACAGTTAATGTGTACACTGCCTGGTGGAGCCCATCCACAGTTAATGTGTAAACTGGCTGGTGGAGCCCATCCACAGTTAATATGTACACTGCCTGGTCAACCCATCCACAGTTAATAGGTATACTGGCTGGCGGCGCCTATCCACAGTTAATGTGTACACTTCCTGGTGTAGCCCATCCACAGTTAATGTTTACACTGCCTGGTGGAGCCCATCCACAGTTAATATGTACATTGCCTGGTCAAGCCCATCCACAGTTAATGTGGACACTGCCTGGTGGAGCCCATCCACAGTTAATATATACACTGCCTGGTCAAGCCCATCCACAGTTAATGTGTACACTGGCTGGTGGATCCCATCCACAGTTAATATGTACACTACCTTGTGGAGCCCATCCACAGTTAATATGTACACTGCCTGGTGGAGCCCATCCACAGTTAATGTGTACATTGCCTGGTGGAGCCCATCCACAGTTAATGTGTACACTGCCTGGTCAAGCCCATTCACAGTTAATATGTACACTGGCTGGTGGAGCACATCCACAGTCAAAATATACACTGCCTGGTGGAGCCCATCCACAGTTAATGTTTACACTGCCTGGTGGAGCCCATTCACAGTTAATGTGTACACTGCCTGGTCAAGCCCATCCACAGTTAATGTATACACTGCCTGGTCAAGCCCATACACAGTTAATATGTACACTGCCTGGTGGAGCCCATCCACAGTTAATGTGTACACTGCCTGGTGGAGCCCATTCACAGTTAATGTGTACACTGGCTGGTGGAGCTCATTCAAAGTTAATGTTTACACTGGCTGGTGGAGCCCATCCACAGTTAATGTGTACACTGCCTGGTGGAACCCATCCACAGTTAATATGTACACAGGCTGGTGAAGCCCATCCACAGTTAATGTGAACACTGCCTGGTGGAACCCATCCACAGTTAATATGTACACTGGCTGGTGGAGCCCATCCACAGTTAATATGTACACTGCCTGATGGAGCCCATCCACAGTTAATATGTACACTGCTTGGTGGAGCCCATCCACAGTTAATGTGTTCACTGCCTGGTGGAGCCCATCCACATTTAATATGTACACTGCCTGGTGGAGCCCATCCACAGTTAATGTGTTCACTGCCTGGTGGAGCCCATCCACAGTTAATATGTACACTGCCCGGTGGAGCCCATCCACAGTTAATGTGTACACTGCCTGGTGGAGCCCATCCACAGTTAATATGTACACTGCCTGGTCAAGCCCATCCACAGTTAATATGTACACTGCCTGGTGGAGCCCATCCACAGTTAATATGTACACTGCCTGGTGGAGCCCATCCACAGTTAATATGTACACTGCCTGGTGGAGCCCATCCACAGTTAATGTGTACACTGGCTGGTGGAGCCCATCCACAGTTAATATGTACACTGGCTGGTGGAGCCCATCCACAGTTAATGTGTACACTGGCTGGTGGAGCCCATCCACAGTTAATGTGTACACTGGCTGGTGGAGCCCATCCACAGTTAATATGTACACTGCCTGGTGGAGCCCATCCACAGTTAATGTGTACACTGCCTGGTGGAGCCCATCCACAGTTAATGTGTACACTGGCTGGTGGAGCCCATCCACAGTTAATATGTACACTGGCTTGTGGAGCCCATCCACAGTTAATGTGTACCGTGCCTGGTGGAGCCCATCCACAGTTAATATGTACACTGCCTGGTGGAGCCCATCCACAGTTAATGTGTACACTGGCTGGTGGAGCCCATCCACAGTTAATATGTACACTGCCTGGTGGAGCCCATCCACAGTTAATGTGTACACTGCCTGGTGAAGCCCATCCACAGTTAATGTGTACACTGCCTGGTGGAGCCCATCCACAGTTAATGTGTACACTGCCTGGTGGAGCCCATCCACAGTTAATGTGTACACTGCCTGGTCAAGCCCATCCACAGTTAATGTGTACACTGCCTGGTGGACCCATCCACAGTTAATATGTACACTGCCTGGTGGATCCCATCCACAGTTAATATGTACACTGCCTGGTGGAGCCCATCCACAGTTAATGTGTACACTGCCTGGTGAAGCCCATCCACAGTTAATGTGTACACTGCCTGGTGGAGCCCATCCACAGTTAATGTACACTGCCTGGTGGAGCCCATCCACAGTTAATGTGTACACTGCCTGGTGAGCCCTCCACAGTTAATATGTACACTGCTGGTGAGCCCATCCACAGTTAATGTGTACACTGCCTGGTCAAGCCCATCCACAGTTAATATGTACACTGGCTGGTGGATCCCATCCACAGTTAATATGTACACTGCCTGGTGGAGCCCATCCACAGTTAATGTGTACACTGCCTGGTGGAGCCCATACACAGTTAATGTATACACTGGCTAGTGGAGCCCATCCACAGTTAATATGTACACTGGCTGGTGGAGCCCATCCACAGCTAATATGTACAATGGCTGGTGGCGCCCATCCACAGTTAATGTGTACAATGGCTGGTGGAGCCCATCCACAGGTAATGTGTACACTGCCTGGTGGAGCCCATCCACAGTTAATATGTACACTGGCTGGTGGAGCCCATCCAGAGTTAATATGTACACTGGCTGGTGAAGCCCATCCACAGGTAATGTGTACACTGCCTGGTGGAGCCCATCCAGAGCTAATATGACAATGCATGGTGGAGCCCATCCACAGATAATATGTACACTACATGGTGGAGGCCATCCACAGTTAATGTGTAGACTGGCTGGTGGAGCCCATCCACAGTTAATATGTACACTGCCTGGTGGAGCACATCCACAGTTAATGTGTACACTGCCTGGTGGAGCCCATTCACAGTTAATATGTACACTGCCTGATGGAGCCAATCCACAGTTAATATGTACACTGCCTGGTGGAGCCCATCCACAGTTAATATGTACACTGCCTGGTGGAGCCCATCCACAGTTCATGTGTACACTGCCTGGTGGAGCCCATCCACAGTTTGTGTTTACACTGCCTGGTGGAGCCCATCCACAGTTAATACGTATACTGACTGATGGAGCCCATCCACAGTTAATGTGTACACTGCCTGGTGGAGCCCATCCATTGTTAATATGTACACTGCCTGGTGGAGCCCATCCACAGTTAATATGTACACTGGCTGGTGGCGCACATCCACAGTTAATATGTACACTGCCTGGTGGAGCCCATCCACAGTTAATATGTACACTGGCTGGTGGCGCCCATCCACAGTTAATATGTACACTGCCTGGTGGCGCCCATCAACAGTTAATGAGTACACTGCCTGGTGGAGCCCATCCACAGTTAATGTGTACACTGGCTGGTGGAGCCCATCCACAGTTAATATGTACACTGCCTGGTGGAACCCATCCATAGTTAATATGTACACTGCCTGGTGAAGACCATCCACAGTTAATGTGTACACTGCCTGGTGGAGCCCATCCACAGTTAATGTGTAAACTGGCTGGTGGAGCCCATCCACAGTTAATATGTACACTGCCGGGTCAAACCCATCCACTGTTATTAGGTATACTGGCTGGCGGCGCCCATCCACAGTTAATGTGTACACTTCCTGGTGGAGCCCATCCACAGTTAATGTTTACACTGCCTGGTGGAGCCCATCCACAGTTAATATGTACATTGCCTGGTCAAGCCCATCCACAGTTAATGTGTACACTGCCTGCTGGAGCCCATCCACAGTTAATATGTACACTACCTTGTGGAGCCCATTCACAGTTAATATGTACACTGCCTTGTGGAGCCCATCCACAGTTAATGAGTACATTGCCTGGTGGAGCCCATCCACAGTTAATGTGTACACTGCCTGGTCAAGCCCATTCACAGTTAATATGTACACTGGCTGGTGGAGCCCATCCACATTTAATATGTACACTACCTTGTGGAGCCCATCCACAGTTAATATGTACACTGCCTGGTGGAGCCCATCCACAGTTAATGAGTACACTGGCTGGCGGCGCCCATCCACAGTTAATGTGTACACTTCCTGGTGGAGCCCATCCACAGTTAATGTTTACACTGCCTGGTGGAGCCCATCCACAGTTAATATGTACATTGCCTGGTCAAGCCCATCCACAGTTAATGTGTACACTGCCTGGTGGAGCCCATCCACAGTTAATATGTACACTGCCTTGTGGAGCCCATCCACAGTTAATGAGTACATTGCCTGGTGGAGCCCATCCACAGTTAATGTGTACACTGCCTGGTCAAGCCCATTCACAGTTAATATGTACACTGGCTGGTGGAGCCCATCCACAGTTAATATGTACACTACTTTGTGGAGCCCATCCACAGTTAATATGTACACTGCCTGGTGGAGCCCATCCACAGTTAATGAGTACACTGGCTGGTGGAGCCCATCCACAGTTAATGTGTACATTGATTGGTGGAGCCCATCCACAGTTAATATATACACTGCCTGGTGGAGCCCATCCACAGTTAATGTGTACACTGCCTGGTGGAGCCCATTCACAGTTAATGTTTACACTGGCTGGTGGAGCCCATCCAAAGTTAATGTGTACACTGCCTGGTGGAGCCCATCCACAGTTAAAATGTACATTGCCTGGTCAAGCCCATCCACAGTTAATGTGTACACTGCCTGGTGGAGCCCATCCACAGTTAATATGTACACTGACTGGTCAAGCCCATCCACAGTTAATGTGTACACTGGCTGGTGGAGCCCATCCACAGTTAATATGTACACTACCTTGTGGAGCCCATCCACAGTTAATATGTACACTGACTGGTGGAGCCCATTCACAGTTAATGTGTACACTGGCTGGTGGGGCCCATTCAAAGTTAATGTTTACACTGGCTGGTGGAGCCCATCCAAAGTTAATGTGTACACTGCCTGGTGGAGCCCATCCACAGTTAATATGTACATTGCCTGGTCAAGCCCATCCACAGTTAATGTGTACACTGCCTGGTGGAGCCCATCCACAGTTAATATGTACACTGACTGGTCAAGCCCATCCACAGTTAATGTGTACACTGGCTGGTGGAGCCCATCCACAGTTAATATGTACACTACCTTGTGGAGCCCATCCACAGTTAATATGTACACTGCCTGGTGGAGCCCATCCACAGTTAATGTGTACACTGGCTGGTGGGCCCATCAAGTTAATTACACTGCCTGGTGGAGCCCATCCACAGTTAATTTGTACACTGCCTGGTCAAGCCCATTCACAGTTAATATGTACACTGGCTGGTGGAGCCCATCCACAGTTAATATGTACACTACCTTGTGGAGCCCATCCACAGATAATATGTACACTGCCTGGTGGAGCCCATCCACAGTTAATGTGTACATTGCCTGGTGGATCCCATCCATAGTTAATATGTAAACTGGCTGGTTGAGCCCATCCATAGTTAATATGTACACTGGCTGGTGGAGCCCATCCATAGTTATTATGTACACTGGCTGGTGGAGCCCATCCACAGTTAATATGTACACTGGCTGATTGAGCCCATCCACAGTTAATATGTACACTGCCTGGTGGAGCCCATCCACAGTTAATATATACACTGGTTGGAGAAGCCCATCCACAGTTAATATATACACTGCCTGGTGGAGCCCATCCACAGTTAATATATACATTGCCTGGTGGAGCCCATACACAGTTAATATATACACTGCCTCGTCAAGCCCATCCACAGTTAATATGTACACTGCCTGGTGGAGCCCATCCACTGTTAATATATACACTGCCTGGTGGAGCCCATCCACAGTTAATGTTTACACTGCCTGGTGGAGCCCATTCACAGTTAATGTGTACACTGCCTGGTGGAGCCCATCCACAGTTAATGTGTACACTGCCTGGTGGAGCCCATTCACAGTTAATGTGTACACTGGCTGGTGGGGCGCATTCAAAGTTAATGTGTACACTGTCTGGTGGAACCCATCCACAGTTAATATGTACACTGGCTGGTGAAGCCCATCCACAGTTAATGTGTACAATGCCTGGTGGAACCCATCCACAGTTAATATGTGCACTGGCTAGTGGAGCCCATCCACAGTTAATTTGTACACTGCCTGGTGGAGCCCATCCACAGTTAATATGTACACTGCTTGCTGGAGCCCATTCACAGTTAATGTGTTCACTGCCTGGTGGAGCCCATCCACAGTTAATATGTACACTGCCTGGTGAAGCCCATCCACAGTTAATGTGTTCACTGCCTGGTGGAGCCCATCCACAGTTAATATGTACACTGCCTGGTGGAGCCCATCCACAGTTAATATGTACACTGCCTGGTGGAGCCCATTCACAGTTAATGTGTACACTGGCTGGTGGAGCCCATTCACAGTTAATGTTTACACTGTCTGGTGGAGCCCATCCACAGTTAATGTGTACGCTGCCTGGTGGAGCACATCCACAGTTAAAGTGTACACTGGCTGGTGGAGCCAATCCACAGGTAAAGTGTACACTGCCTGGTGGAGCCCACCCACAGTTAATATGTACACTGCCTGGTCAAGCCCATCCACAGTTAATGTGTACACTGCCTGGTCAAGTCTATCCACAGTTAATATGTACACTGCCTGGTGGAGCCCATCCACAGTTAATGTGTACACTGCCTGGTGGAGCCCACCCACAGTTACTGTATACACTGACTGGTGGAGCCCATCCACAGTTAATATGTACACTGGCTTGTGGAGCCCATCCACAGTTAATGTGTACCGTGCCTGGTGGAGCCCATTCACAGTTAATATGACACTGCGTGGTGGAGCCTATCCATAGTTAATATGTTCAATGCCTGGTGGAGCCCATCCACAGTTAAAGTGTACACTGGCTGGTGGAGCCAATCCACAGGTAAAGTGTACACTGCCTGTTGGTGCCCACCCACAGTTAATATGTACACTGCCTGGTCAAGCCCATCCACAGTTAATGTGTACACTGCCTGGTCAAGCCTATCCACAGTTAATATGTACACTGGCTGGTGGATCCCATCCACAGTTAATATGTACACTGCCTGGTGGAGCCCATCCACAGTTAATGTGTACACTGTCTGGTGGAGCCCATCCACAGTTAATGTATACAATGGCTAGTGGAGCCCATCCACAGTTAATATGTACACTGCCTGGTGAAGACCATCTACAGTTAATGTGTACACTGCCTGGTCAAGCCCATCCACAGTTAATGTGTACACTGCCTGGTGGAGCCCATCCACAGTTAATGTTTACACTGCCTGGTGGAGCCCATCCACAGTTAATGTGTACACTGCCTGGTCAAGCCCATCCACAGTTAATGTGTACACTGCCTGGTCAAGCCCATCCACAGTTAATATGTACACTGGCTGGTGGATCCCATCCAAAGTTAATATGTACACTGCCTGGTGGAGCCCATCCACAGTTAATGTATACACTGGCTAGTGGAGCCCATCCACAGTTAATATGTACACTGGCTGGTGGAGCCCATCCACAGAATATGTACACTGTCTGGGGCGCCCACCACAGTTAATATGTACACTGCCTGGTGGAGCCCATCCACAGGTAATGTGTATAATGGCTGATGGAACCCATCCACAGTTAATATGTACACTGGCTGGTGGCGCCCATCCACAGTTAATATGTACACTGGCTGGTGGAGTCCATCCACAGTTAATGTGTACAATGTCTGGTGGAGCCCATCCACAGGTAATGTGTACACTGCCTGGTGGAGCCCATCCACAGTTAATATGTACACTGGCTGGTGGAGCCCATCCACAGTTAATGTGTACACTGGCTGGAGGAGCCCATCCACAGGTAATGTGTACACTGCCTGGTGGAGCCCATCCAGAGCTAATATGACACTGCATGGTGGAGCCCATCCACAGATAATATGTACACTACATGGTGGAGGCCATCCACAGTTAATGTGTACACTGGCTGGTGGAGCCCATCCACAGTTAATATGTACACTGCCTGGTGGAGCCCATCCACAGTTAATATGTACACTGCCTGGTGGAGCCCATCCACAGTTATATGTACACTGCCTGGTGGAGTCAATCCACAGTTAATACATATACTGGCTGATGTAGCCCATCCACAGTTAATGTGTACACTGCCTGGTCAAGCCCATCCACAGTTAATATGTACACTGGCTGGTGGATCCCATCCACAGTTAATATGTACACTGTCTGGTGGCGCCCACCCACAGTTAATATGTACACTGCCTGGTGGAGCCCATCCACAGTTAATGTGTATAATGGCTGGTGGAGCCCATCCACAGTTAATATGTACACTGGCTGGTGGCGCCCATCCACAGTTAATATGTACACTGGCTGGTGGAATCCAACCACTGTTAATGTGTACAATGGCTGGTGGAGCCCATCCACAGGTAATGTGTACACTGCCTGGTGGAGCCCATCCACAGTTAATATGTACACTGGCTGGTGGAGCCCATCCACAGTTAATGTGTACAATGGCTGGAGGAGCCCATCCACAGGTAGTGTGTACATTGCCTGGAGGAGCCCATCCAGAGCTAATATGACACTGCATGGTGGAGCCCATCCACAGATAATATGTACACTACATGGTGGAGGCCATCCACAGTTAATGTGTACACTGGCTGGTGGAGCCCATCCACAGTTAATATGTACACTGCCTGGTGGAGCCCATCCACAGTTAATATGTACACTGCCTGGTGGAGCCCTTCTACAGTTAATATGTACACAGCCTGGTGGAGCCCATCCACAGTTAATGTGTACACTGCCTGGTGAGCCCATCCACAGTTAATGTTTACACTGTCTGATGGAGCCAATCCATAGTTAATACATATACTGGCTGATGGAGCCCATCCTCAGTTAATGTGTACACAGCCTGGTGGAGCCCATCCATAGATAATATGTACACTGCCTGGTGGAGCCCATCCACAGTTAATATGTACACTGGCTGGTGGCGCCCATCCACAGTTAATATGTACACTGCCTGGTGGAGCCCATCCACAGTTAATATGTACACTGGCTGGTGGCGCCCATCCACAGTTAATATGTACACTGCCTGGTGGCGCCCATCCACAGTTAATGTGTACACTGCCTGGTGGAGCCATCCACAGTTAATGTGTACACTGGCTGGTGAAGCCCATCTACAGTTAATATGTACACTGCCTGGTGGAGCCCATCCATAGTTAATATGTACACTGCCTCGTGACGACCATCCACAGTTAATGTGTACACTGCCTAGTGGAGCCCATCCACAGTTAATGTGTACCTGCCTGGTGGAGCCCATCCACAGTTAATGTGTAAACTGGCTGGTGGAGCCCATCCACAGTTAATATGTCCACTGGCTGGTGGAGCCCATCCACAGTTAATATATACACTGGTTAGTGGAGCCCATCCACAGTTAATATGTACACTGCCTGGTGGAGCCCATCCACAGTTAATGTGTACGCTGCCTGGTGGAACCCATCCACAGTTAATATGTACACTGGCTGGTGGAGCACATCCACAGATAAAGTGTACACCGGCTGGTGGAGCCCATCCACAGTTAATATGTTCACTGCCTGGTGGAGCCCATCCACATTTAATGTGTACACTGGCTGGTGGAGCCCATCCACAGATAATATGTTCACTGCCTGGTGGAGCCCATCCACAGTTAATGTGTACACTGCCTCGTGGAGCCCATCCACAGTTAATATGTACACTGCCTGGTGGAGCACATCCACAGTTAATGTATACACTGGCTAGTGGAGCCCATCCACAGTTAATATGTTCACTGCCTGTTGGAGCCCATCCACAGTTAATATGTACACGGGCTTGTGGAGCCCATCCACAGTTAATGTTTACCGTGCTTGGTGGAGCCCATCCACAGTTAATATGTACACTGCCTGGTCAAGCCCATCCACAGTTAATGTGTACACTGCCTGGTCAAGCCTAACCACAGTTAATATGTACACTGGCTGGTGGATCCCATCCACAGTTAATATGTACACTGCCTGGTGGAGCCCATCCACAGTTAATGTGTACACTGTCTGGTGGAGCCCATCCACAGTTAATGTATACAATGGCTAGTGGAGCCCATCCACAGTTAATATGTACACTGCCTGGTGATGACCATCTACAGTTAATGTGTACACTGCCTGGTCAAGCCCATCCACAGTTAATGTGTACACTGCCTGGTGGAGCCCATCCACAGTTAATATGTACACTGTCTGGTGGCGCCCACCCACAGTTAATATGTACACTGCCTGGTGGAGCCCATCCACAGTTAATGTGTATAATGGCTGGTGGAGCCCATCCACAGTTAATATGTACACTGGCTGGTGGCGCCCATCCACAGTTAATATGTACACTGGCTGGTGGAATCCAACCACTGTTAATGTGTACAATGGCTGGTGGAGCCCATCCACAGGTAATGTGTACACTGCCTGGTGGAGCCCATCCACAGTTAATATGTACACTGGCTGGTGGAGCCCATCCACAGTTAATGTGTACAATGGCTGGAGGAGCCCATCCACAGGTAGTGTGTACATTGCCTGGTGGAGCCCATCCAGAGCTAATATGACACTGCATGGTGGAGCCCATCCACAGATAATATGTACACTACATGGTGGAGGCCATCCACAGTTAATGTGTACACTGGCTGGTGGAGCCCATCCACAGTTAATATGTACACTGCCTGGTGGAGCCCATCCACAGTTAATATGTACACTGCCTGGTGGAGCCCTTCTACAGTTAATATGTACACAGCCTGGTGGAGCCCATCCACAGTTAATGTGTACACTGCCTGGTGAGCCCATCCACAGTTAATGTTTACACTGTCTGATGGAGCCAATCCATAGTTAATACATATACTGGCTGATGGAGCCCATCCTCAGTTAATGTGTACACAGCCTGGTGGAGCCCATCCATAGATAATATGTACACTGCCTGGTGGAGCCCATCCACAGTTAATATGTACACTGGCTGGTGGCGCCCATCCACAGTTAATATGTACACTGCCTGGTGGAGCCCATCCACAGTTAATATGTACACTGGCTGGTGGCGCCCATCCACAGTTAATATGTACACTGCCTGGTGGCGCCCATCCACAGTTAATGTGTACACTGCCTGGTGGAGCCATCCACAGTTAATGTGTACACTGGCTGGTGAAGCCCATCTACAGTTAATATGTACACTGCCTGGTGGAGCCCATCCATAGTTAATATGTACACTGCCTCGTGACGACCATCCACAGTTAATGTGTACACTGCCTAGTGGAGCCCATCCACAGTTAATGTGTACACTGCCTGGTGGAGCCCATCCACAGTTAATGTGTAAACTGGCTGGTGGAGCCCATCCACAGTTAATATGTCCACTGGCTGGTGGAGCCCATCCACAGTTAATATATACACTGGTTAGTGGAGCCCATCCACAGTTAATATGTACACTGCCTGGTGGAGCCCATCCACAGTTAATGTGTACGCTGCCTGGTGGAACCCATCCACAGTTAATATGTACACTGGCTGGTGGAGCACATCCACAGATAAAGTGTACACCGGCTGGTGGAGCCCATCCACAGTTAATATGTTCACTGCCTGGTGGAGCCCATCCACATTTAATGTGTACACTGGCTGGTGGAGCCCATCCACAGATAATATGTTCACTGCCTGGTGGAGCCCATCCACAGTTAATGTGTACACTGCCTCGTGGAGCCCATCCACAGTTAATATGTACACTGCCTGGTGGAGCACATCCACAGTTAATGTATACACTGGCTAGTGGAGCCCATCCACAGTTAATATGTTCACTGCCTGTTGGAGCCCATCCACAGTTAATATGTACACGGGCTTGTGGAGCCCATCCACAGTTAATGTTTACCGTGCTTGGTGGAGCCCATCCACAGTTAATATGTACACTGCCTGGTCAAGCCCATCCACAGTTAATGTGTACACTGCCTGGTCAAGCCTAACCACAGTTAATATGTACACTGGCTGGTGGATCCCATCCACAGTTAATATGTACACTGCCTGGTGGAGCCCATCCACAGTTAATGTGTACACTGTCTGGTGGAGCCCATCCACAGTTAATGTATACAATGGCTAGTGGAGCCCATCCACAGTTAATATGTACACTGCCTGGTGATGACCATCTACAGTTAATGTGTACACTGCCTGGTCAAGCCCATCCACAGTTAATGTGTACACTGCCTGGTGGAGCCCATCCTCAGTTAATGTTTACACTGCCTGGTGGAGCCCATCCACAGTTAATGTGTACACTGGCTGGTGGAGCCCATCCACAGTTAATATGTACACTGGCTTGTGGAGCCCATCTACAGATAATGTGTACCGTGCCTGGTGGAGCCCATCCACAGTTAATATGACACTGCGTGGTGAAGCCTATCCATAGTTAATATGTTCACTGCCTGGTGGAGCCCATCCACAGTTAATATGACACTGCGTGGTGAAGCCTATCCATAGTTAATATGTTCACTGCCTGGTGGAGCCCATCCACAGTTAAAGTGTACAATGGCTGGTGGAGCCCATCCACAGGTAATGTGTACACTGCCTAGTGGATCCCACCCACAGTTAGTATGTACACTGCCTGGTCAAGCCCATCCACAGTTAATGTGTACACTGCCTGGTCAAGCCTATCCACAGTTAATATGTACACTGGCTGGTGGATCCCATCCACAGTTAATATGTACACTGCCTGGTGGAGCCCATCCACAGTTAATGTGTACACTGTCTGGTGGAGCCCATCCACAGTTAATGTATACAATGGCTAGTGGAGCCCATCCACAGTTAATATGTACACTGCCTGGTGAAGACCATCTACAGTTAATGTGTACACTGCCTGGTCAAGCCCATCCACAGATAATGTGTACACTGCCTAGTGGAGCCCATCCTCAGTTAATGTTTACACTGCCTGGTGGAGCCCAGTTAATGTGTACACTGCCTGGTCAAGCCCATCCACAGTTAATATGTACACTGGCTGGTGGATCCCATCCACAGTTAATATGTACACTGCCTGGTGGAGGCCATCCACAGTTAATGTGTACACTGCCTGGTGGAGCCCATCCACAGTTAATATGTACACTGGCTGGTGGAGCCCATCCACAGCTAATATGTACACTGGCTGGTGGCGCCCACTCACAGTTAATATGTACACTGCCTGGAGGAGCCCATCCACAGTTAATGTGTATAATGGCTGGTGGAGCCCATCCACAGTTAGTATGTACACTGGCTGGTGGCGCCCATCCACAGTTAATATGTCCACTGGCTGGTGGAACCCATCCACAGTTAATGTGTACAATGGCTGGTGGAGCCCATCCACAGTTAATGTGTACACTGCCTGGTGGAGCCCATCCACAGTTAATATGTACACTGGCTGGTGGAGCCCATCCACAGTTAATGTGTACAATGGCTGGTGGAGCCCATCCACAGGTAATGTGTACACTGCCTGGTGGAGCCCATCCAGAGCTAATATGACACTGCATGGTGGAGCCCATCCACATATAATATGTACACTACATGGTGGAGGCCATCCACAGTTAATATGTACACTGCCTGGTGGAGCCCATCCACAGTTAATATGTACACTGCCTGGTGGAGGCCATTCACAGTTAATGTGTACACTGGCTGGTGGAGCCCATTCACAGTTAATGTTTACACTGGCTGGTGGAGCCCATCCACAGTTAATGTGTACGCTGCCTGGTGGAACCCATCCACAGTTAATATGTACACTGTCTGGTGGAGCACATCCACAGTTAAAGTGTACACTGGCTGGTGGAACCCATCCACAGTTAATATGTTCACTACCTTGTGGAGCCCATCCACAGTTAATGTGTACACTGGCTAGTGGAGCCCATCCACAGATAATATGTTCACTGCCTGGTGGAGCCCATCAACAGTTAATATGTACACTGCCTGGTGGAGCCCATCCACAGTTAATGTATTCACTGGCTGGTGGAGCCCATCCACAGTTAATATGTTCACTGCCTGTTGGAGCCCATCTACAGTTAATGTGTACACTGGCTGGTGGAGCCCATCCACAGTTAATATGTACACTGGCTTGTGGAGCCCATCCACAGTTAATGTGTACCGTGCCTGGTGGAGCCCATCCACAGTTAATATGACACTGCGTGGTGGAGCCTATCCAAAGTTAATATGTTCACTGCCTGGTGGAGCCCATTCACAGTTAATGTGTACACTGGCTGGTGGAGCCCATCCACAGGTAATGTGTACACTGCCTGGTGGATCCCACCCACAGTTAATATGTACACTGCCTGGCCAAGCCCATCCACAGTTAATGTGTACACTGCCTGGTCAAGCCTATCCACAGTTAATATGTACACTGGCTGGTGGATCCCATCCACAGTTAATATGTACACTGCCTGGTGGAGCCCATCCACAGTTAATGTGTACACTGTCTGGTGGAGCCCATCCACAGTTAATGTATACAATGGCTAGTGGAGCCCATCCACAGTTAATATGTACACTGCCTGGTGAAGACCATCTACAGTTAATGTGTACACTGCCTGGTCAAGCCCATCCACAGTTAATATGTACACTGCCTGGGGGAGCCCATCCACAGTTAATGTTTACACTGCCTGGTGGAGCCCATCTAGAGTTAATGTGTACACTGCCTGGTCAAGCCCATCCACAGTTAATATGTACACTGGCTGGTGGATCCCATACAAAATTAATATGTACACTGCCTGGTGGAGCCCATCCACAGTTAATGTGTACACTGCCTGGTGGAGCTCATACACAGTTAATGTATACACTGGCTAGTGGAGCCCATCCACATATAATATGTACACTACATGGTGGAGGCCATCCACAGTTAATATGTACACTGCCTGGTGGAGCCCATCCACAGTTAATATGTACACTGCCTGGTGGAGGCCATTCACAGTTAATGTGTACACTGGCTGGTGGAGCCCATTCACAGTTAATGTTTACACTGGCTGGTGGAGCCCATCCACAGTTAATGTGTACGCTGCCTGGTGGAACCCATCCACAGTTAATATGTACACTGTCTGGTGGAGCACATCCACAGTTAAAGTGTACACTGGCTGGTGGAACCCATCCACAGTTAATATGTTCACTACCTTGTGGAGCCCATCCACAGTTAATGTGTACACTGGCTAGTGGAGCCCATCCACAGATAATATGTTCACTGCCTGGTGGAGCCCATCAACAGTTAATATGTACACTGCCTGGTGGAGCCCATCCACAGTTAATGTATTCACTGGCTGGTGGAGCCCATCCACAGTTAATATGTTCACTGCCTGTTGGAGCCCATCTACAGTTAATGTGTACACTGGCTGGTGGAGCCCATCCACAGTTAATATGTACACTGGCTTGTGGAGCCCATCCACAGTTAATGTGTACCGTGCCTGGTGGAGCCCATCCACAGTTAATATGACACTGCGTGGTGGAGCCTATCCAAAGTTAATATGTTCACTGCCTGGTGGAGCCCATTCACAGTTAATGTGTACACTGGCTGGTGGAGCCCATCCACAGGTAATGTGTACACTGCCTGGTGGATCCCACCCACAGTTAATATGTACACTGCCTGGCCAAGCCCATCCACAGTTAATGTGTACACTGCCTGGTCAAGCCTATCCACAGTTAATATGTACACTGGCTGGTGGATCCCATCCACAGTTAATATGTACACTGCCTGGTGGAGCCCATCCACAGTTAATGTGTACAGTGTCTGGTGGAGCCCATCCACAGTTAATGTATACAATGGCTAGTGGAGCCCATCCACAGTTAATATGTACACTGCCTGGTGAAGACCATCTACAGTTAATGTGTACACTGCCTGGTCAAGCCCATCCACAGTTAATATGTACACTGCCTGGGGGAGCCCATCCACAGTTAATGTTTACACTGCCTGGTGGAGCCCATCTAGAGTTAATGTGTACACTGCCTGGTCAAGCCCATCCACAGTTAATATGTACACTGGCTGGTGGATCCCATCCACAATTAATATGTACACTGCCTGGTGGAGCCCATCCACAGTTAATGTGTACACTGCCTGGTGGAGCTCATACACAGTTAATGTATACACTGGCTAGTGGAGCCCATCCACAGATAATATGTACACTGGCTGGTCAAGCCCATCCACAGTTGATATGTACACTGGCTGGTGGATCCCATCCACAGTTAATATGTACACTGCCTGGTGGAGCCCATCCACAGTTAATGTGTACACTGCCTGGTGGAGCCCATACACAGTTAATGTATACACTGGCTAGTGGAGCCCATCCACAGTTAATATGTACACTGGCTGGTGGAGCCCATCCACAGCTAATATGTACACTGGCTGGTGGCGCCCACTCACAGTTAATATGTACACTGCCTGAAGGAGCCCATCCACAGTTAATGTGTATAATGGCTGGTGAAGCCCATCCACAGTTAATATGTACACTGGCTGGTGGCGCCCATCCACAGTTAATATGTACACTGGCTGGTGGAACCCGTCCACAGTTAATGTGTACAATGGCTGGTGGAGCCCATCCACAGGTAATGTGTACACTGCCTGGTGGAGCCCATCCACAGTTAATATGTACACTGGCTGGTGGAGCCCATCCACAGTTAATGTGTACAATGGCTGGTGGAGCCCATCCACAGGTAATGTGTACACTGCCTGGTGGAGCCCATCCAGAACTAATATGACACTGCATGGTGGAGCCCATCCACAGATAATATGTACACTACATGGTGGAGGCCATCCACAGTTAATATGTACACTGCCTAGTGGAGCCCATCCACAGTTAATATGTACACTGCCTGGTGGATCCCATCCACAATTAATATGTACACTGCCTGGTGGAGCCCATCCACAGTTAATGTGTACACTGCCTGGTGGAGCTCATACACAGTTAATGTATACACTGGCTAGTGGAGCCCATCCACAGATAATATGTACACTGGCTGGTCAAGCCCATCCACAGTTGATATGTACACTGGCTGGTGGATCCCATCCACAGTTAATATGTACACTGCCTGGTGGAGCCCATCCACAGTTAATGTGTACACTGCCTGGTGGAGCCCATACACAGTTAATGTATACACTGGCTAGTGGAGCCCATCCACAGTTAATATGTACACTGGCTGGTGGAGCCCATCCACAGCTAATATGTACACTGGCTGGTGGCGCCCACTCACAGTTAATATGTACACTGCCTGAAGGAGCCCATCCACAGTTAATGTGTATAATGGCTGGTGAAGCCCATCCACAGTTAATATGTACACTGGCTGGTGGCGCCCATCCACAGTTAATATGTACACTGGCTGGTGGAACCCGTCCACAGTTAATGTGTACAATGGCTGGTGGAGCCCATCCACAGGTAATGTGTACACTGCCTGGTGGAACCCATCCACAGTTAATATGTACACTGGCTGGTGGAGCCCATCCACAGTTAATGTGTACAATGGCTGGTGGAGCCCATCCACAGGTAATGTGTACACTGCCTGGTGGAGCCCATCCAGAACTAATATGACACTGCATGGTGGAGCCCATCCACAGATAATATGTACACTACATGGTGGAGGCCATCCACAGTTAATATGTACACTGCCTAGTGGAGCCCATCCACAGTTAATATGTACACTGCCTGGTGGAGGCCATTCACAGTTAATGTGTACACTGGCTGGTGGAGCCCATTCACAGTTAATGTTTACACTGGCTGGTGGAGCCCATCCACAGTTAATGTGTACGCTGCCTGGTGGAAACCATCCACAGTTAATAGGTACACTGGCTGGTGAAGCACATCCACAGTTAAAGTGTACACTGGCTGGTGGAGCCCATCCACAGTTAATATGTTCACTGCCTGGTGGAGCCCATCCACAGTTACTGTGTACACTGGCTGGTGGAGCCCATCCAAAGATAATATGTTCACTGCCTGGTGGAGCCCATCCACAGTTAATGTGTACACTGCCTCGTGGAGCCCATCCACAGTTAATATGTACACTGCCTGGTGGAGCCCATCAACAGTTAATGTATACACTGGCTGGTGGAGCCCATCCACAGTTAATATGTTCACTGCCTGTTGGAGCCCATCCACAGTTAATGTGTACACTGGCTGGTGGAACCCATCCACAGTTAATATGTACACTGGCTTGTGGAGCCCATCCACAGTTAATGTGTAACGTGCTTGGTGGAGCCCATCCACAGTTAATATGACACTGCGTGGTGGAGCCTATCCATAGTTAATATGTTCACTGCCTGGTGGAGCCCATTCACAGTTAAAGTGTACACTGGCTGGTGGAGCCCATCCACAGGTAATGTGTACACTGCCTGGTGGATCCCACCCACAGTTAATATGTACACTGCCTGGTCAAGCCCATCCACAGTTAATGTGTACACTGCCTGGTCAAGCCTATCCACAGTTAATATGTACACTGGCTGGTGGATCCCATCAACAGTTAATATATACACTGGCTGGTGGAGCCCATCCACAGTTAATGTGTACACTGTCTGTTGGAGCCCATCCACAGTTAATGTGTACACTGGCTGGTGGAGCCCATCCACAGTTAATATGTACACTGGCTTGTGGAGCCCATCCACAGTTAATGTGTACCATGCCTGGTGGAGCCCATCCACAGTTAATATGACACTGCCTGGTGGAGCCTATCCACAGTTAATATGTACACTGGCTGGTGGATCCCATCCACCGTTAATATGTACACTGCCTGGTGTAGCCCATCCACAGTTAATGTGTACACTGTCTGGTGGAGCCCATCCACAGTTAATGTATACAATAGCTAGTGGAGCCCATCTACAGTTAATGTGTACACTGCCTGGTCAATCCCATCCACAGTTAATGTGTACACTGCCTGGTGGAGCCCATCCACAGTTAATGTTTACACTGCCTGGTGGAGCCCATCCACAGTTAATGTGTACACTGCCTGGTCAAGCCCATCTACATTTAATGTGTACACTGCCTGGTCAAGCCCATCGACATTTAATATGTACACTGGCTGGTGGATCCCATCCACAATTAATATGTACACTGCCTGGTGTAGCCCATCCACAGTTAATGTGTACACTGCCTGGTGGAGCCCATACACAGTTAATGTATACACTGGCTAGTGGAGCCCATCCACAGTTAATATGTACACTGGCTGGTGGAGCCCATCCACAGCTAATATGTACACTGGCTGGTGGCGCTCACTCACAGTTAATATGTACAATGCCTGGAGGAGCCCATCCACAGTTAATGTGTATAATGGCTGGTGGAGCCCATCCACAGTTATTATGTACACTGGCTGGTGGCGCCCATCCACAGTTAATATGTACACTGGCTGGTGGAACCCATCCACAGTTAATGTGTACAATGGCTGGTGGAGCCCATCCACAGGTAATGTGTACACTTCCTGGTGGAGCCCATCCACAGTTAATATGTACACTGGCTGGTGGAGCCCATCCACAGTTAATATGTACACTGGCTGGTGGAGCCCATCCACAGCTAATATGTACACTGGCTGGTGGCGCTCACTCACAGTTAATATGTACAATGCCTGGAGGAGCCCATCCACAGTTAATGTGTATAATGGCTGGTGGAGCCCATCCACAGTTATTATGTACACTGGCTGGTGGCGCCCATCCACAGTTAATATGTACACTGGCTGGTGGAACCCATCCACAGTTAATGTGTACAATGGCTGGTGGAGCCCATCCACAGGTAATGTGTACACTTCCTGGTGGAGCCCATCCACAGTTAATATGTAGTACACTGGCTGGTGGAGCCCATCCACAGTTAATGTGTACACTGGCTGGTGGAGCCCATCCACAGGTAATGTGTACACTACCTGGTGGAGCCAATCCAGAGCTAATATGTACACTGTGTGGTGGAGCCCATCCACAGTTAATATGTACACAGCCTGGTGGAGCCCATCCACAGTTAATATGTATACTGGCTGATGGAGCCCATCCACAGTTAATGTGTACACTGCCAGGTGGAGCCCATCCATAGTTAATATGTACACTGCCTGGTAGAGCCCATTCACAATTAATATGTACACTGGCTGGTGGCGCCCATCCACATTTAATATGTACACTGCCTGGTGGCGCCCATCCACAGTTAATGTGTACACTGCCTGGTCGAGCCCATCCACAGTTAATGTCTACACTGGCTGGTGGAGCCCATCCACAGTTAATATGTACACTGCCTGGTGGAGCCCATCCATAGTTAATATGTACACTGCCTGGTGAAGACCATCCAAAGTTAATATGTACACTGCCTGGTCAAGCCCATCCACAGTTAATGTGTACACTGGCTGGTGGAGCCCATCCAAAGTTATTATGTACACTACCTTGTGGAGCCCATCCACAGTTAATGTGTACATTGCCTGGTGGAGCCTATCCACAGTTAATGTGTACACTGCCTGGTCAAGCCCATTCACAGTTAATATGTACACTGGATTGTGGAGCCCATCCACAGTTAATATGTACACTATCTTGTGGAGCCCATCCACTGTTAATATTTACACTGCCTGGTGGAGCCCATCCACAGTTAATGAGTACACTGGCTGGTGGAGCCCATCCACAGTTAATGTGTACATTGCCTGGTGGAGCCCATCCATAGTTAATATGTACACTGGCTGGTGGATCACATCCATAGTTAATATGTACACTGCCTGGATAAGCCCATCCACAGTTAATGTGTACACTGCCTGGTGGAGCCCATCCACAGTTAATGTGTACACTGCCTGGTGGAGCCCATCCACAGTTAATGTGTACACTGGCCGGTGGAGCCCAGCCACAGTTAATGTGTACACTGCCTGGTGGCGCCCACCCACAGTTAATGTGTACACTGCCTGGTGGAGCCCATCCACAGTTAATATGTACACTGCCTGGTGGAGCCCATCCATAGTTAATGTGTACACTGCCTTGTGGAGCCCATCCACAGTTAATGTGTACACTGCCTGGTGGAGCCCATCCATAGTTAATATGTACACTGCCTGGTGGAGCCCATCCACAGTTAATGTGTACACTGCCTGGTGGAGCCCATCCACAGTTAATGTGTACACTGCCTGGTGGAGCCCATCCACAGTTAATGTGTACACTGCCTGGTGGAGCCCATCCACAGTTAATGTGTACACTGCCTGGTGGAGCCCACCCACAGTTAATGTGTACACTGGCTGGTGGAGCCCATCCACAGTTAATGTGTACACTGCCTGGTGGAGCCCATCCACAGTTAATATGTACACTGCCTGGTGGAGCCCATCCACAGTTAATGTGTACACTGCCTGGTGGAGCCCATCCACAGTTAATATGTACACTGCCTGGTGGAGCCCATCCACAGTTAATATGTACACTGCCTGGTGGAGCCCATCCACAGTTAATATGTACACTGCCTGGTGGAGCCCATCCACAGTTAATGTGTACACTGCCTGGTGGAGCCCATCCACAGTTAATATGTACACTGCCTGGTGGAGCCCATCCACAGTTAATATGTACACTGCCTGGTGGAGCCCATCCACAGTTAATATGTACACTGCCTGGTGGAGCCCATCCACAGTTAATGTGTACACTGCCTGGTGAAGCCCATCCACAGTTAATGTGTACACTGGCAGGTGGAGCCCATCCACAGTTAATATATACACTGCCTGTGGAGCCCATCCACAGTTAATATGTACACTGCATGGCGGAGCCCATCCATAGTTAATGTGTTCACTGCCTGGTGGAGCCCATCCACAGTTAATATGTACACTGCCTGGTCAAGCCCATCCAAAGTTAATATGTACACTGGCTGGTCAAGCCCATTCACAGTTAATATGTACACTGGCTGGTGGAGCCCATCCACAGTTAATATATACACTGCCTGGTGGAGCCCATCCACAGTTAATATATACACTGGATGGTGGAGCCCATCCACAGTTAATATGTACACTGCCTGGTGGAGCCCATCCACAGTTAATGTGTACACTGTCTGGTGGCGCTCACCCACAGTTAATCTGTACACTGCCTGGTGGAGCCCATCCACAGTTAATGTGTACACTGCCTGGTGGGGCCCATCCACAGTTAATGTGTACACTGCCTGGTGGCGCCCATTCACAGTTAATATGTACACTGCCTGGTCAAGCCCATCCACAGCTAATATGTACACTGGCTGGTGGCGCCCACCCACAGCTAATATGTACACTGGCTGGTGGCGCCCACCCACTGTTAATATGTACACTGCCTGGTGGAGCCCATCCACAGTTAATGTGTACACTGCCTGGTGGAGCCCATCCACAGTTAATGTGTACACTGCCTGGTGGCGCCCATCCACAGTTAATATGTACACTGCCTGGTCAAGCCCATCCACAGCTAATATGTACACTGGCTGGTGGCGCCCACCCACAGTTAATGTGTACACTGCCTGGTGGAGCCCATCTACAGTTAATATGTACACTGCCTGATGAAGCACATCCACAGTTAATGTGTACATTGCATAGTCAAGCCCATCCACAGTTAATGTGTACACTGCCTGGTGGAGCCCATCTACAGTTAATATGTACACTGCCTGGTGGAGCCCATCCACAGTTAATGTGTACACTGCCTGGTGGAGCCCATATACAGTTAATATGTACACTGCCTGATGAAGCACATCCACAGTTAATGTGTACATTGCATAGTCAAGCCTATCCACAGTTAATGTGTACACTGGCAGGTGGAGCCCATCCACCGTTAATATGTACACTGCCTGGTGGAGCCCATCCACAGTTAATATGTACACTGCATGGCGGAGCCCATCCATAGTTAATGTGTTCACTGCCTGGTGGAGCCCATCCACAGTTAATATGTACACTGCCTGGTCAAGCCCATCCAAAGTTAATATGTACACTGGCTGGTCAAGCCCATTCACAGTTAATATGTACACTGGCTGGTGGAGCCTATCCACAGTTAATGTGTACACTGCCTGGTCAAGCCCATTCACAGTTAATATGTACACTGGATTGTGGAGCCCATCCACAGTTAATATGTACACTATCTTGTGGAGCCCATCCACTGTTAATATTTACACTGCCTGGTGGAGCCCATCCACAGTTAATGAGTACACTGGCTGGTGGAGCCCATCCACAGTTAATGTGTACATTGCCTGGTGGAGCCCATCCATAGTTAATATGTACACTGGCTGGTGGATCACATCCATAGTTAATATGTACACTGCCTGGATAAGCCCATCCACAGTTAATGTGTACACTGCCTGGTGGAGCCCATCCACAGTTAATGTGTACACTGCCTGGTGGAGCCCATCCACAGTTAATGTGTACACTGGCCGGTGGAGCCCAGCCACAGTTAATGTGTACACTGCCTGGTGGCGCCCACCCACAGTTAATGTGTACACTGCCTGGTGGAGCCCATCCACAGTTAATATGTACACTGCCTGGTGGAGCCCATCCATAGTTAATGTGTACACTGCCTTGTGGAGCCCATCCACAGTTAATGTGTACACTGCCTGGTGGAGCCCATCCATAGTTAATATGTACACTGCCTGGTGGAGCCCATCCATAGTTAATATGTACACTGCCTGGTCAAGCCCATCCACAGTTAATGTGTACACTGCCTGGTGGAGCCCATCCACAGTTAATGTGTACACTGCCTGGTGTAGCCCATCCATAGTTAATATGTACACTGCCTGGTGGAGCCCACCCACAGTTAATGTGTATACTGGCTGGTGGAGCCCACCCACAGTTAATGTGTACACTGCCTGGTGGCGCCCACACACAGGAAATGTGTACACTGCCTGGTGGCGCCCATCCACAGTTAATATGTACACTGGCTGGTTGCGCCCAACCACAGTTAATATGTACACTGCCTGGTGGAGCCCATCCACAGTTAATGTGTACACTGCCTGGTGGAGCCCATCTACAGTTAATATGTACACTGCCTGATGAAGCACATCCACAGTTAATGTGTACATTGCATAGTCAAGCCCATCCACAGTTAATGTGTACACTGCCTGGTGGAGCCCATCTACAGTTAATATGTACACTGCCTGGTGGAGCCCATCCACAGTTAATGTGTACACTGCCTGGTGGAGCCCATCTACAGTTAATATGTACACTGCCTGATGAAGCACATCCAAAGTTAATGTGTACATTGCATAGTCAAGCCTATCCACAGTTAATGTGTACACTGGCAGGTGGAGCCCATCCACCGTTAATATATACACTGCCTGGTGGAGCCCATCCACAGTTAATATGTACACTGCATGGCGGAGCCCATCCATAGTTAATGTGTTCACTGCCTGGTGGAGCCCATCCACAGTTAATATGTACACTGCCTGGTCAAGCCCATCCAAAGTTAATATGTACACTGGCTGGTCAAGCCCATTCACAGTTAATATGTACACTGGCTGGTGGAGCCCATCCACAGTTAATATATACACTGCCTGGTGGAGCCCATCCACAGTTAATATATACACTGGATGGTGGAGCCCATCCACAGTTAATATGTACACTGCCTGGTGGAGCCCATCCACAGTTAATGTGTACACTGTCTGGTGGCGCTCACCCACAGTTAATCTGTACACTGCCTGGTGGAGCCCATCCACAGTTAATGTGTACACTGCCTGGTGGGGCCCATCCACAGTTAATGTGTACACTGCCTGGTGGCGCCCATTCACAGTTAATATGTACACTGCCTGGTCAAGCCCATCCACAGCTAATATGTACACTGGCTGGTGGCGCCCACCCACAGCTAATATGTACACTGGCTGGTGGCGCCCACCCACTGTTAATATGTACACTGCCTGGTGGAGCCCATCCACAGTTAATGTGTACACTGCCTGGTGGAGCCCATCCACAGTTAATGTGTACACTGCCTGGTGGCGCCCATCCACAGTTAATATGTACACTGCCTGGTCAAGCCCATCCACAGCTAATATGTACACTGGCTGGTGGCGCCCACCCACAGTTAATGTGTACACTGCCTGGTGGAGCCCATCTACAGTTAATATGTACACTGCCTGATGAAGCACATCCACAGTTAATGTGTACATTGCATAGTCAAGCCCATCCACAGTTAATGTGTACACTGCCTGGTGGAGCCCATCTACAGTTAATATGTACACTGCCTGGTGGAGCCCATCCACAGTTAATGTGTACACTGCCTGGTGGAGCCCATATACAGTTAATATGTACACTGCATGATGAAGCACATCCACAGTTAATGTGTACATTGCATAGTCAAGCCTATCCACAGTTAATGTGTACACTGGCAGGTGGAGCCCATCCACCGTTAATATGTACACTGCCTGGTGGAGCCCATCCACAGTTAATATGTACACTGCATGGCGGAGCCCATCCATAGTTAATGTGTTCACTGCCTGGTGGAGCCCATCCACAGTTAATATGTACACTGCCTGGTCAAGCCCATCCAAAGTTAATATGTACACTGGCTGGTCAAGCCCATTCACAGCTAATATGTACACTGGCTGGTGGCGCTCACTCACAGTTAATATGTACAATGCCTGGAGGAGCCCATCCACAGTTAATGTGTATAATGGCTGGTGGAGCCCATCCACAGTTATTATGTACACTGGCTGGTGGCGCCCATCCACAGTTAATATGTACACTGGCTGGTGGAACCCATCCACAGTTAATGTGTACAATGGCTGGTGGAGCCCATCCACAGGTAATGTGTACACTGCCTGGTGGAGCCCATCCACAGTTAATATGTAGTACACTGGCTGGTGGAGCCCATCCACAGTTAATGTGTACACTGGCTGGTGGAGCCCATCCACAGGTAATGTGTACACTACCTGGTGGAGCCAATCCAGAGCTAATATGTACACTGTGTGGTGGAGCCCATCCACAGTTAATATGTACACAGCCTGGTGGGAGCCCACCACAGTTAATATGTATACTGGCTGTGGAGCCCATCCACAGTTAATGTGTACACTGCCAGGTGGAGCCCATCCATAGTTAATATGTACACTGCCTGGTAGAGCCCATTCACAATTAAATGTACACTGGCTGGTGGAGCCCATCCACATTTAATATGTACACTGCCTGTGGCAGCCCATCACAGTTAATATGTACACTGCCTGGTCAAGCCATCCACATTAATATGTACACTGCTGGTGGAGCCCATCCACAGTTAATATGTACACTGCCTGGTGGAGCCCATCAACATTTAATGTGTACACTGGATGGTTGAGCCCATCCACCGTTAATATGTACACTGGCTGGTGGAGCCCATCCACAGTTAATGTGTGCACTGCCTGGAAGAGCCCATTCACATGTAAGATGTAAACTGGCTGGTGGAGCCCATCCACAGTTAATGTGTACATTGCTGGTGGAGCCATATACAGTTAATGTGTACACTGCCTGGTGAAGCCCATTCACAGTAATTGTACACTGCATTGTGGAGCCATCCACAGTTAATATGTACACTATCGTGTGGAGCCCATCCACTGTTAATTTTACACTGCTGGTGGAGACCATCCACAGTTAATGAGTACACTGGCTGGTGGATCCCATCCACAGTTAATATGTACATTGCCTGGTGGAGCCCATTCACAGTTAATATGTACACTGCCTGGTGGAGCCCATCCACATTTAATGTTTACACTGCCTGGTGGAGCTCATCCACAGTTAATATGTACACTGGCTGGTCAAGCCCATCCACAGTTAATATGTACACTGGCTGGTGGATCCCATCCACAGTTAATATGTACACTGCCTGGTGGAGCCCATCCACAGTTAA